>JAJGQD010000083.1:427500-563487 GCA_020882685.1 Aphelinus atriplicis
CCTTTGAAATCTAGTTTATTCACTTGTGCATGTCCAGATAATTTGAAACTCTTAACTGATGAGCTCACTTGCATCGAAATGGGTAAGATTCATACACTGTAGAATAATATCGATAGATAAATGCCTTTATTCATTGGATGTATAAAATTACGTTCGCTTGTATATATAGGCATTTCACATAAACTCTTGACGGCCGGAAACTATGACCCTGCGTTTTAGCGGTCATTTCCGACCTCATTGAACCAATATCTGAGAAATGATAGGTATGTCCTCGATGTAGTTTTTTCTCATCTTTCCGATAGTATGATTTGTTTCCCAAAATTTTCAAGTTTTCACAGAAAAATTATAGAACAGGTTATATCTCAAAATTCCATATTCGATTTTTTTCAATAGCTTAGATCTATAGCTAAGGTTTCTTTACGTTGATATAGCTTTTGCAAAATAAGATTTTACTGTTTTATTCGAGGTACTGAGTAACGAAAATGAGACAATGCATCATGCTGTCTTCACGCGCTTGTGCTCAAGTCATTTATTGCACTCTTTGATTATTTATAAACATATTTCACCAAATCAGCTAATTATGACTCTCGATGGTCTTCTCAATACTTTTCAATGGAGCAAATCCATTTGCAAGTGTGTTTTGGCCGGATTGGCAAGGCCGGATTCGCATAGTTCAAGTTTCTCAGGGTTAATGATGATATTTTTGTAAAATGTACAGCATCACAAACTCACTTTCCTTCGTATATCACGATGATTTTCGGATGTGCAACACTAGATGACTGTAGTTCTTGCATCCAAAGAACATATATTCTGTATATCATGGTGTGACAGAAACTGCCAGGAAGAACGGAATCTCTCTCTCCCATTGGAATATCTCACTGCTGGGTAAATTCATCTCGTACATATTCAGATCTGGAACGTCGATTAACTGACTCTCAATGGTTTGGTCAAAGCATTTTCGATAAATATTTTGTAAATGGTCGATCTTTGAGGGCTAATCCAGATTCAGATGGAAAAGGAAAAGTCACAAAATCTGACAGATATTAAGTTGAAGCGACATTTTGACAGTATGGTTCACTGGCTTCATGGGGCTAAAATGTTATTACAAAAGAACACTTAATGGATGGTGCAATCTGTATACAAAACAATCACTGAAGTGAAAATATACTATCCTTTCTTACTAGTTTTTGAATGAATTCAAAAAAATTATATACCGACTTCAATTTATTTAAACATTCTTTAGTATGTGATTATGTAGTATATGAGTCAGTATATAATTGTGAACCATTATTTACCATAGATATGTTAATAACACCATTTTATGTGTAAAAAAAGAGCATGGTGAGATAGTCATTAAAGTTTCCAATGTACAATGATAATTGAAAATTCACACACACACTAGAAGGAAATAATTAAATACATTTTTCGGATATTACAGTTATAATAAATAACAATAAATTAATTACTAATTGGTATCCAAAATCAATATGTTCTGGTAGATTGTTAAATTTTTAATTTGAATCACACAATTCAACAAAAACGTAATATTATTTCCAATTTCATAGATAGATCAGTTTTTCTTTCAGATAAAAGTTTTCACAATGATAATCAATCAATAATTAATAAGGAAGTTCCGATGGCGGCGACCTTCTTAAGGAACTCTTTTGGATCGGTCGATTCCAAACGGGCTCAATTTGGATTGGTCGGGAGCCGGAGTGAATGGGAACACGAGTGAGTGAAGTGAGTTGGGATCTTGAATTATGCTTTTTTCATCTATAGGGGTTATCCTTAATGTTCACTATGCTGTCGGTATTTCGTTGTGCTGAGGCTACAAAAGCATTTGAAATAAACAATATTTCAATTTGTCTTGGAATATTGTTGATGAACAAAAAGTATTTATCATCAATGTGTTTGGCCAAACAATAAACTCAATGCGCTCGTGAGCGCGCTGCAAATTGCTAGTATTAGTCAAGTTAAAAGAATACTATTGAAGAATGATTACCCGAAAAGTTTCTAGATTCATGTGCAAATGACCGACTTCGTTTGATTAGATTTTCCAAAGCAGTTCCAATGATAAAAGTCATCTCTGTACTTTGGAAATATTTTTTCAAGATACGTTTTATGAAGAAGTTCCCGGTTCGCTTAAAAAATTAAACAAAAGAACAGTTCCTTTAGTTAATCGTGATCTCACAAACATTATAAAATTTGGTACAGATAAAACAGAAATATTAGATCAAACGGGTGTATTATATAAATTTGACTGTAATGACTGTTCGGCATATTACATTGGAGAAATGAAAAAAAAATCAAAGGATTGAATCACAGAACATGAAAAATTTACTAGAAGACCACTCCTGTTCCACTGCATATCATAGAAAACAGTACGCACACATTCGATTGCAATAACGTGTTCATTTCATTACGTGTTTTTTTTTTCTCAGCCTCATGAGGCCAGTAAACCATATTGGCAAAACGTTCCATCAACTGAATATGTAGAAGATTCTGTAACTTTTTCCTTTCCCACCTTACTCTGGATTAGCTCTCAAAGATCGACCATTGACACAATATTCAAATTATGGAGGGTCTGCACTACAACATTTTTGATAAATGTCGTGGAAGGCAGGATTATGCAGGATGATATTTCTCAACGTTCACTTCGATTCCTTTTATGATACTGTGAGGTGCCCCGTCTATACCGTGTCAACCTTGATACGCAGGAGAATGTTTCACGTGGCTGACGAGCTTTGTGATGGTAGACTGCACGCTCGCCAGCGTTCGGTTGGCTGCGGCTCCTGTTGAGTCAAGTCGTAGCGGGAGATAGCTTGGGCGAAGCGTGGTGAACCACGATCTGGGCCAGCCTACACGGGGAGAAGAAAGGGAGGGGAGCTGACTCGAGGCGCAAGGTGCCGCGAGTCTCGCGCGCGGGGAGCGCTGGTGCCCCCTTCGAGCGCGCTCGAGAGACGTATGCGCGGTGCGTGTCTGCGCATGTAGTCGTTGGCCCGCTTATACACATGCGTGCCCGCGGTTCGCGCGCGATTTTACTGTAGTTGTTTACATCAGCAAGTGCCACAGATTTACAACACTGCAGCTCGTTTGTGCTTTCTCATGCAGGAGTTTTTGCATATGAATACAGTGCACGTACAGTGTATCTCATGGTTTTGTCTTCATGTAGTTCTTTTACTTTTCTGTAGTATGGTATCAATGTATTGATTGATAGATACATATATATGGGCAGTTCTCTGTGGGATCGAACATGAAAAAATTTGATTTGGCTCAAAATTTTTTTGTGAGTTCTTGGGCATCATGCCGATATCTCAGAATTTTTTTAGATTTTTTCGAGCACTTTAACCCTGCTTAATAAATAGGCAAAGTTGCTGATTTTGCTGTTTTTGCATTTTCAGAGGCATTTTCAACCTTCATTTACACCCTGAAAATGACCTCTGAGGCAAAAACTGAATGAGGCACTTTTTTCTGCAAATTGCCTGAATTTTATAGAAAAATTATTTCCGAGGTCATTGGAGCACATTAAGTACTCCACATTACCAATTGGAGCCTCTATTTTTGAACCCTGAGAGTTCGCTCGTCAAGCCCCACACCACATGGGTACTAAAAGTTGTCCCAACTCATACCACATACAGCCTATATAGTGAAAAAATGGGTTTCACCCGATCCCTATTCAATTCAATTTACAATTTCTGGTTACATACATAATCTCCTTTAAGGAAGTTTCATGCCGAAAAACTTCTCTCTTGCGTTTTTCCCGGCGATACGATGACTATTATTAATTTATTTTAAATTAATTAGTTCGTATTTTGGCAATTCTGATTGATCATCAGCATTGTTGGGGTTCCCTTATCGTGCTCACAAATTTTCAAGTCATTTGGAACAATAGAAGTTCTAATACAATGACATTACTTAACAGTCGCGAGGCAGTCGCTTGCTGTATATAGTGCCTGCAGCTGGCCTGCCGCGAGCGCCGTGGCGGGGGAGCGCTGGTGCCCCCGCGAGCAGTCGCGAGGCAGTTGCTTGCTGTAGCTATAGTGCCTGCAGCCGGCCGCGCACCAGTCGCTCTCTCGGTGGCGCGACTCCCCTCCCTTTCTTCTCCCCGTGTAGTGAGCCCGGCTGAGGCTGTTTTTCACGAGAAGAGCACTTGAGACGCGGTAGACTACAACAACTCGAATGGCAATACGAAGAGCAAGTAAGTTCAAGTACATGAAACTCCATTAATATCATGATGAAATTGAGCTGTGACGCACCACAGACTGCAGAAAAATTTTTGCCGAGTGTCAACAATTTCCCGACGGGTTTTGAATCCCGCGAGGATATGGACATGGACGTGGAATAATCATGGACTAATAGGCCGGAACACTCTTGCACACACTCAATCTCCTACCTGCTGACTCAAACCTTCAAGTGGCGTGATATCTGTGTTAGCCGTCAACAACTGATGGGGTGTGAGGTGGCTCACCAACTGGTGCTAAGGCTGCTTCTGGTGACTGTAGTGATATCGTACGGCCGAAATATCCAGACATGAGCAAGAAAAGTTGCGTGGAGACCTCAGGAAAACTCGAATGGAATAAGCACAGCTGATTCCGTGTTGTCACGGCTACGCGGGAAATCCAACTGACGGTGTTTGAGCGCAATAAGTCTCACAATCTCCCAGAAAGATATCTCAGCAGTACCGCGAAGAAAAAAAGTAAAGATACAGGATCCTTGAAAAATCCTATTCCTCTCCCTTGAACTCTAGTACGCCGAGGGCCAGGGTTTGTGAGTGAGCTCAGGAAACTATTGCCGCCAGGATGAATCCGCCATTTGCTTTACCAATAGAACGAGTCTCATCGAGTTCGTGAAGAGACCGAAACAAGCTGCGTTAGGGTAGGAGTAGCTCAAGGTCAAATCACGATGAGGTTGAGTCTGAATAGATCATTGGGTGGACCCACAATGCTATGTTGTGGAGGAACTTTTAGAATGAACCAAAATTGTCAGTGTAAGACGCTAGATGGTCAGAAATGAAAAAAACCGCTGTTGTTTTTGTTCAAAGTAACATTTTATCTTATTGTCTATGCGCAACTTAACTTTCTAAAATTTAACTTATTTTCTGTAATTCCACGCAGTTAATCTTTGTTCAGAGTCGATATATATTTGTTCAAAGGATTATTTTAACTTATTGTCTATGTATAACTTAGTTTCTAGGTTGTTTTACCTCATTGTCTATATTATTATTGTCTTTAGTTTTTGTCACTCATTTCACTGTGCTTAATATTAGACTTACTTCATGACTTATGATTTACACATAACTTTTGTTTCACTGCACATCACTCACTATCGTTGCTGCCGATGCTGTAGACGTCGTTCTGGATGGTTCCCACGCTGCCTCCGAACTGTAGTAGTTTCACCAGTAGCTGCTCGTTCGTGAGTCCCTCCGTCTTCACTCCTGGTTCCAGCTGCAATAGTTGCTTCAGTATCGGCGCTCTCTCCTTTTTGTGCCTGTTTCTTCGAGATGTTGCGTATGATTTCTGCTTACCGGTGATGTTTTTGAATTTCCCTGCTGGGTTGCGCTTCCATCCTTGTTGTTACTTATTTGTTCTTTAGGTGCGTCAGAATCCTGCTGTGCCATGGAATATGTTGCCTCCTGCCCCTGGATAACACTCAGCAAGTTTGGCTGTTCATTTACCTGATGCAACGATGTTTCCTGAATCACACTAGGTATTGCCCGAATCTGGTGTTGTTCGATATATCTTGTGAAGTTTAGGCATATTTCATCTGCCTCTTGTGACCCTGGATTTTCTGCCTGTGCCCATGATATGTTGTTGTTATCATCTCTGATGGGTTGTGTGTTCAGGTTGCTGCTTGTCATGAATCCAGCGTTGTCCTGTATCCATTGGCCGACATCTTTTGGTGTCTCTGGAAGATCCAGGTCGTCGTACTGGATGAAGTTTGGCTTCCATTAAATGCCGCATTCGTTGAGTTTCAGAATGCGATAGATCTCGTCGCTCATGATGTTGAACATGTCGTCCTGCTCCATGTTTTGTCCCACTTCGCTTCTATTCGTTGCATTAACAATCTCGTTTGAAATATTGCTGTCGATATTTACTGTTATTGTGGGTTGCCTCCAATTTTCGTCCTTGTCCTCGTTGATCGCAGTTTTTTCTTTCTCTGGTGCCTCCCTTTCTCGTTTTTGGATTGATTGTAGTATCTTGTCCGTGTGTGCGTCGATCCTCTCTCTCTCTCTCTCGTGGCGTAGTGCTTCTGCTTTAAGCTGAAGGGCCTGGATCAGCAGCGTCTCCTGCTTGCGCACTTCCTCCCTTGCTTCTGCAATTCGTCGACTGGAGGGAAAAAGCAACGATCTCAGAAACGCGCTAAAGAAAGATCTATTTCGATTTAAGCGAAATAAAAAGATCTATTTCGAATTGAGCGAAATAAAAAGATCTATCTCGAATCGAGCGGAATAAAAAGATCTATCTCGAATCGAGCGGAATAAAAAGATCTATTCCGAATCGAGCAGTATAGAAAGATCGTTTTCAAATCGACTTTTAAAAAAAGATCCAACTCAGATTTTACATTATAGAAAAATCTATCTCAGGTTTTATTTTATTTTGCGGCGTTTTTTCGAGTTAGGAGTTGATGCGGTACGCGCGCACTTGAGTGCGATTGCTTATGTGCGCGTGTGTGTATGTAAATATGTGTGTATGTGTGTGTGTAAGGACACATCTGAACGTAATATGCCAAGTTAACTATTTACGTTAAACAGTTTTTGCCTCGATGGTTTCTCGTAGAAATTTGTATACATGTGTTTTTGAGGTCGCTGATAACGAATCCCGCTTGAAATTTTGAAAATTCAAATTAGAGCCTCTTAGATCACTTGTCAAAAATTTGGAAAAAAACTGAATTTTGTTGAAAATTGGTATACATGGGTTTTTTAGGTCGCTGATCACGAAGAAGGCGCACTGGATTTATAGCTAATTGTTTAGAATAAACAAATCCGATTACTGTCTAGTAAACGCAAACAATCTTTGAAATTTCTAGTGATCATATGACACCTAATTGAAAGTTATCTGCCAAAGTTAGAACAGCTGACAAGCAGTTATTTTGCAATTATATAGCAGTTTTATGGCAGTGATCTGGCAGCTGTACGAATGAGAATTATATGACGTAATCCTAAAAGGTTATCTGACTTCAGTATTCAGTATCAATTCTAATGGATAATTAGCAGTTGACTGCAAATAGTTTAGAATTAACAATTCCGATCACTGTCTGCTACAAGTGAACAGTCTTGCAGATTTTCGGATCTAATATGGCATCAATCTAGCAATTGTAGTGCAGCCGTGGGAAAATTGTTGGAAAAATGTATGGCAGTTTTATGGCAGTTATTTGGCAGTTGTATAGCAGTGATATCGCAGTTGTATAGCAGACGTGAAAAAAATTGTTATAAAGATGTCTAACAGATGTCTCGCAAGTGTATGTCAGTAATTTGGCAGTGGAATAGTAGTTGTACTATAGATAGACGGGAGTTATATGGCAGTATGGTGATTGAATGACAGTTATACGGCAGTTGTTTGGCTGTAATAAGGCAGTTGTATGACATGAGTCTGGTAAGAATATGGCAAGTGTATGAATGAGATTGTCCTGACGTAATCCGGAACAGTTATCTAGCAGTTGTATAGCAGTAACATAGCAAGTAGTAGTTATTAGTATAGTACTTATCTGGGGTGTTTCACCTCAATCCTTCCAGTGCTGCGGGCGAGCACCAAAACATGCCGTTTTCAACTCGTGTTCACGATGTCAAAAGGTACCTGAGAAAATGATTCAATAGGTCGTCTCAACTAAGTTTTTCCTCAGCTCTCTAACGGTGTATTTAGTTTTTCAGAAATTTACCATTCTCATCCCGAAAAAATATTAAATATCTCATATCTCAAAAAGTATATTTTTAATATTTTTCTCAACCATTCTAATCGAAAGCTGGGGATTTTTTTTTGTTAGAAAATATATTTTTCAAAGAGTGCTCAAACGATTTCCTCAGACAAATAGAACGTCGAAGAGTAGACGCAGCGGTACTTGAGCTCGTGGCCCGCGCGGGCCCCAAATCATGCTTTTTCAACTCTACCCAACAATACGAAAATGCTTTTGGGAAAATTTTACAATGAGCTATTCCGGTGTGATTTTCGCTCAGCTTCCCAGCGGTGATATCTGTTTGTACCAAGGGTTTCGGAAATTCTGGGATTATCTACCCAGGGGAACAAGCAGGAAGAGAGCCACCTTTCATCCACCGACATCCCGAGGAAAACTTAGCAGACGTATCTAGCTATAAACGACTCGTCCACAACAGTCGTGACCGTCTCACAGCTGTCACAGCTAGAGGCGGGAAGATCGGGGTACGTGAATCGTCTCCTCGAGCATCCTATTACCAGCAGCGCAGGAAACGGACGAGTATATTCCCCAATATCCTCCTATCTTTTGGAGTCATCGAGGCCAATCACTCCTCGCGGAGAAACACCACCACCAAAACAAGATCTATTCTTAGATCAAATGCCACCTGCCAAAAATTTAGAAGACCGGGTGCAAAGCTTCAACGACAACAGGACACACCTGGTACGGCAAACAGCCGATGGACTCATTAATGCAATTGAAACCGGAATGATAGTCACCAAATCGACAACTACCTCGCCACATCCACCCCCCTGCTCGATCAGCGAACCAAAAAAGAGGAAAAGTACATCGAATAGGTTAATCAAGGCCTCATTTTACGACTTGGAAACTCGTACCGTTATCTATAACAATTATACTCTTCGTTTAAATCAATCGTATGACTTGGAACCTCATACGGTTAACATAATTATAGTATTTGATTCAATTCCACTGTATCAACTTTGTGAACTAATAAATAGAATTCAACGCAACTATTTTATTGAACATTTAACCATCACAGATAAGCAAACACGATGAAAGCCAGAGCCTAGAACGTTCAAACCCTTTTTATTTATAAGATAATCCTTCCCTTCCGGGTCGGAGATACATGAACTAGTGACAACTGTTAGTTGCAAATAGTATGAAGGTACTAGTATATAAATGAGTGCGAATATGCGCCTGGAGACGCGCGACGCGGCATACACAGATCATCGGTTAAATTCGAAATGTATATATGTATATATATATATATATATATATGCGAACATACGGCCAGAGACGCCATTGTTAGGGGATCAGTAGAAAAAGAGAGTCTTAGCTAGATAGACTAAAGAAGCTGCAATATGAGTCAACAAATTACACGATATGTTAACAGCGTTAGTGACGTAATTTATTGAACAAAGTCATGATTCAAGCTGATTTCGGGACTGCCTAAGTAAGACCAAGAACTTTATGTGGAGATATACGAACGAATCGTAACACATCATATAATAACGCAAATTGTTCATTTTTAATTATTTTTACATGATATTTTTTATGAAAACCGCACAATCAACATTCGTACGTGATCTCCAGAATCGAATACAAATCGAAAAATGAGAATCGAATCATTACATTGCGAATAAACAATATCAACAGCTCATAGATTAATAACGTTAACACGAATTGTGTCGATAATTTATTATGAAATTTAAAACTGTTTGCGAATATATTACGAAAACTAATGCCTCGATTGTCTAATGTTGAGTTTTTGTTAAACATAGATAAAGACACCAAGATGTCATAAAAAGAACTCGATGTCAGGCAATTGTCGTCATTCTCGAACTTCGATAGACAGTGAATACACGTACGCAGCAACAATAGTTTATGCATAATCAGTGTCAACAAATTATTCTAGAAAAATAGGTAAAAAGGGAATCTGCAATAATGCGATCGAATTTGATCGTGTATATAAGTGATATTGCAAGAAAATGAATTCATGCTTCAGGGATGTGCTGCCGTCTTCCTGGTAGCGCAGTTGGTAGCGCAACTGACCGGAGATCAGGAGGACGCTAGTTCAAATCCAGCCCGGGGAGCTTGGACTATCTTTCTCGCAATATCACTTTGGCATAGTCCACCAAGCCCGAACTGATTCGTCATTTTCATATAAGGAGACCATTCGAGAAGTGTCGATCACTCGAGAAGTGTCGCGGTACTTTCAAAGATCGTTCCGCGACACTATCACTGTGGCGTCAAGGAGAGGGTAAGAGAGCGAGCTGCGGCCGGCCGCGGCAGAATTCCACCCGCCACCGAAAGCAACAGACGTTTGCTGCGCGTACCGCACACAAACAATTAGATACGAAATTCCTGGGCGTGTCGCGTTAGCTTGAAGACCATTCGTAATATTATTATCGCTGATAATTAATAAAGATTAGTGATATAGTGAGAAAGGGTGTTGTGAGTAGTTTTTGTTACACCATCTACTCACGAGGCGATCATATAGGACGTGATCGCTCGCCAACGAGCTGCCAAGCCAAAGGAACGTGCCTGCAGCCGAAGCTGGACTGGTGGGCCGTAATCGGACACCAGCGTTTTAGGAGTAGCCAGAAGTGAGAGACGGGCATCTGCTTCTCCCTTTCGCAGTTGCGACGTGCTGCGTACAAGCAGCTCTCTCGCTCCCACCAACGCGCTTTCACCTAAGCCCGCACACACCACAGTTCAAGCGCCTCGCTTGACGACGCACGCTACCAGGGCCGTAACTACCGCGCGCTCAGTACATTTGTAATGCAAATCGTAGTAAGTTCGAAGAATCAATCTCGGATAGCAATTCGACGCCACATAAATTGAACCAGACCCCCCACCGTAAAATCTAAATAAGTCCCTTTCCACTGGTTGGGCCTTAACAACGTATGAATATATGTAGCCTGATTCATAAAAATCCTCGAGTATCGAGTGGATTTTATTTTCGTGGCTAAAATGCACAGCTGACTACTTAGTCATAAGTGAACGAAGATGATCAATTAGGTTATTGGAGGATCATTCCAGTACACATATGGGGTATTTTACGTCAACTCTCCAGAGTCAGCACGCGGACGCTAAAACCTCGCGTTTCGACGCTTGTTTTCGACTCTATATGTTCATTATTTTAATGAGGGCAGCTATCATATTGATATAGTTTTTTCAGCTTTCCGATGATGAATTCAGTTCCAAAATATTGTCGGTTTCACGGAAAAAATATAAAACAGGCTATATCTCTAAAAATAAAGCCATTCCTTTTTTATTTTTCCAATTAGTCTAGATCGGAAGCTGACTTTTTCACGTTAATATAGTCTTTATCAAAATGAGACTTTTTTCGAATCGGCGATAGAAGGAGTGAAGTCGATATATCAGGTCCCTATCGAGCCAGGACTAGCTCTTAGATGCACACCTCGTTGAAATCCCCCTCCAAAACGATTCGCAAAGATATAAAGACTTTTGAACTTGTAATCGTGGTCAATCATGCTTACAGTTACAGTTTTTTAGTGGTGAAACAAAAGGCGTATAAAAATTAATCGACATATGAGACAACTCTCGAGATGGAGTACGTGGAGGATATACGAGGCCTTAAGTAGCCAGATAGCAATTATATTCTCAAAAAGCTGGTCATTTTTCCACTCAATGGAAAACATACTGAGCTTGTAGACTCATTATTCAAAAGCAAATTCTCTTGGAATCGGTGTACTGATTAGTGGGAAGATAAATACCGGGCTTGAGTATATGCCATAAGCTCGATCCAGAAAAGTTATCCGGAACGTTTCAAATTCAAAATCAAAGATATGGAGTAACTGGGCTATTCTCTTTTGCACAGGATCAAACTTGCAACGTTCAGTCCTCACCATGAGGCGTATTATGCAAATAATGCTACTTACAATGTCCAGCTAATGGAATAATATTTGATTACCTATAAACTGCATATAAATAGCCTCCAGTTTGCAATGAAGATCATACTTCTAATATGAGTTCGAAGTCTAATATGACTTGAATGAATCAGATCAAAATCACGAACTGCAATATGAGCAGCTTCGATCTGCACATTTCATTGCGCAATAGCGGAAAATCATTTTAAGGTTCTCATCTAGTACGTCGAAAATGACCCATTTTCCTTCATTTTTTTTTTCATAGAAGGAATTGAATAATCATATGGAACTTTTTCACACGTACTTATATATCATTTAAGTGTACGAAACAATCTTTTAATTGAAAAATGATCATCATATAATAAGTTAAACACACGTTTATGGGCACGCCTCTACAAAAAGTTTTCACGTGTTAGAAACTCTACAGCCTCCAATTTTTATTTGAGATCAAATAACGAAAGAGTTTCAGAAAATATATAACATTTGTGGGATATTATACCGATAATACCGAGACGAAGTTGAAAATTAACAAAATGGCGAACTTGTGAAATTTACGTACCGATTTCGCACGTTTTTTGCTCTTAAAATCAATATATAGACAAAACAGAATAACAAAATTGATGATTTTATAGGTATCAGCTCCCAGGAATTCAATTGCCTTTAGGATAAAAAAGATTCAAGTCGATCCTTTGATTAGTTTTTGAGCTACGATTCCCACCAGTTTAAAAAAAGTCGTTTCGACATAAACGCGTTTAAAGATTCAGTTAACCGTATCAATAACGTTATCCATCAGTTGATTATTATGCTATAACTTTTTGAAAAAAACTATTGCGGTCACACGCTTTCACGGGCATATTCTACACTTCATAAGGTATCAAAATCAGCAAAAAAAATCGATTTTTTGAAATTGCTTGATGAGAATCTCCCCTTAATCTTGCTGGAAAATATTTTCATCATGTGAGAAATTATTTCACGCGCAAGAATAATATGGATAGATTCTGCCTCCTGTCTGATGAAAAATCATGAACGAGGGAGATGAGATAACATTTGTCGTAATTTGACGTGAGAGAGAAACAATAGAATATCATACATTATTTTGGATCTCAATCTACTAAAAACTGTCGAGTGCTACACTGGTTGGCTTGCTTACTAACCTAACTTTCCTCAGTCGGAAAATATGCTATGACTGAGCTTTGCTGTCAGTAACTGACTGTCACATCAGCAACTTTCACTTAGCGTATACTTGTCTCAGATAGATATTCATGCAAATCTCTTCAAACTAACTCACTTGAGTTTGGATCAAATATCCTGGGGAGAGGCATTTCGAACAAAGTGCGACGTTCGAAATTGTGGAATCTTATTAAGGAAAATAACTTTGGGAGGTCAGTCAACTTTACCAGTAGAACGTCTGTCAATAATGAATATTTTGAAACTTCTAGTTGACAGTTTTATGGATACTCGCTTCAAAACTCTAGCATTGAGACTTCAAACTCTTCATTTTCGATCACACTTATAAATAATCATGATTTAAAGATTTTCTGGCAATAAATCCTATTGATAATTGAATCATGATGGGAATTGAAAAAATATTAATTCAATACTCTTTTATATTTTTAGGACAAGTAACACTCATCAACGATGGTTCTAATAATGAGATCATTGCTGCCCACATCGCTGGTTTTCTTATAAGCATTGTATTACTTGGATTACTACTCGTCATATTCATCGCAGGAATGTTTTATAAGCATCATTACTGGCGAAATATTAATAACATGAACTTCGATAACCCTGTCTACAAGAAAACTACAGATGATCACCTTGTTCTTGAGAGAGTTGATTTTCACTACAAACCAATTTTAGAAATGAGATATTTGAAGCATGTACACTAATAAAAAATCATTCAAAAAATAATTAATAATCTCCAATTCAATTAATAGAATGAGACATATTTACTTCCTAGGAACGAGTCCCAATGCCACGTATGGAGTTCCCATGCATTCTCAAAGAGACTTCCATGCATCCCGAACGGAAGTCGCTGGCAATCCCAATGGAATTTCTAAGCGTTCCGGATGGATTTTCCATGAGACTCGAATGGATTTTCCATGGGATCTGAATAGATTTTTCAAGCCTCTCGTTTGTATTCTCTACGTAATCTAATGTGATTTCCCTGCGAGCCAGTTTAATTTCTCATGCTTCTAGTATGAATCTTCTATGATACCCTAATAGATTTTCCATGCGACCCAATGGATTTTCCGTGCGATCCGAATGGATTTTCAAGTCAATCCAAATAGATTGACCATGCCTTCTTTGAGAATTTCCCCGCGATCCGAATGGATTCTCCATGCATTACAATGGATTTTACATGCGTCCCAAATGGATCGTTCATGCTTATCGTATGGATTTTCAATGCGATCCCATGTATTTCGCGGCCTGATTGGATTTTTCATGCGTCCAGAGTGAATCACCCAGATAATCCCAATGGAAGTACCTGAATGGATTTTCCGTGCCATTCGTATACACTTTCTTCGTGACCCGATATATTTTCTACGCGATGCGAATGGAATTTCCATGCGGCCGGAATGGATTCCTCTTCAGACCCGAATTGATTTTCCGCGCCATTTGTATGAATTTTCTATGCAATTGTTAAGTCCCAGCTTTGCCCCGCTTAATTGTTTTGATTTCCTCCTTTGATTTCCCCGACTTCAAAGAAGGATTCAGTTTTCATCAAATCCTTTGCCTAACACGAGTTGAAACAACGACGCGAGCATCCCAGCAGTGTAGAGACGATAATTGTATAGACCGTGTGCATGTGATCGTGTACCGTGCGTTGCATTATCATTGGCATATTACATAATCACTCCCATTAATTCACCATTATTCTAGTATTTTACAATGAATGAACTAGCTTCGCTCAGAAACATAATAATGAGTTAGTCTTCAAGCATAAGAAATTGCACGTGCAACGGTATTGATCAAATTTATGGTGAATCAAACCAATTCAGTATATATATTTATATTTTTTTTCGAAACCCTGAAGCAAATCAACATAAGATATGAGCAAATCTCTGGAAGTTTTAAATTTTGAAGTTTAAAAGTTTGAAAATCGTCAAATTTGAGAGCACGCTCATGAAATTTTGGGTGAACTACTTTACTAAGTCTATAAATAAACAGATTATCGCTGATCGTTTTTTAAGACATGCTCCGAAAATTACAGAAGAACAATGTCTACAACAGCATACGTGCAGAAGTACATAGGTCCCAACACTGATTTTTGCAAAGAAAACTACTATCTTTTGAAGATTTTGCCCCTTACAAGCGTCACTATCTCACTCTTGAGTAGTGCTAAATTTTTTCAAAATAAAAAGGCCTTGTGTTGTTCCTTTTTTCGAAAAATTCTCGCTCCTAGTAGTTATGAGATAGTGAAACTTCTAGAAAATATATATTCTTTGGAAAAAATTGTTACAAATAACAAAACAAAGAATTTTTCTCTTATCGAATATCTACAGTGAATGAATAATTATTAACATAGAGAAATACCATACTTGAACTTATTACATACAAGGTCTGTCCGGAAAGTATCGTGCCTACCTTTATATTTCCGTGCTATCGTTATTCTTTATCATCTGGTGGGTGGCATCCTTCAAAGTAATCCCCACTTGATTGAACAACACGGTTCCATCGATGTTTACACTTTTCAAAACAGTTCTGGAACTCACTTTTAGGGATAGCCTCAAGTACTCTCGTTGCATTGTTTTCAACCGTTGTTTTGTCTTCGAATTGGTGTTATTTGAGTGGTTTTTTGAGTTTCGGAAACAGCCAAAAGTCACAAGAGGCTAGGTCGGGAATGAATGAAGGTTGTCAAAGCAATACGATATTGTGTTTGCTCAAAATCTGCTGCACAAGATTGGAAGCAAATTCGTTGATCTTGTTATACAGTCATTTTTGATAATAACAAATTTCGATTGACGTGAAAAAGGCGCTGTCAACAAAGACACGCTGCGCATGAACTATACGTCCGGTAGGTGTCAGTAAGTAAGCAATAGATTCGTGAGGCTTTATTGTTGACGTTTCTGTCTGGCAGAGGTCGCTCGATCACTATGGCGCAAAGATATAAACGTAGGCCCGATACTTTCTGGGCAGACCTCGTACTATACCTAATATGATTTAATTTTTCTCGCACAATTTCGCACAGGTCGCATTTCCATCACTATTTTCATTCCAGTTTCTGTTCCGTCTTTATTATCAATCTCATCGGTAATTTTTTTTCGACTTTTTTCTGAACTTTTGATACCATGTTACTCGTTATGAGAAAATCTTTGGAATAACTGCTGACAGATAATAACTAAGAGATACTTTTTATCACGGTTTGAGAGTTCTCGAAAAGAGTCACCGAATTTTTTTCCTGTGAAAAGTATGTTTTCAAATTTTAAAACGCTTATTTCGATAAACAGTTAGATAATTCAACCGATGCTGAGGACGTTTCGAAAAAAGAGCTATTAATAAAAGCGTAGATCATCATTTTTTTGGAGTTTTTTACGTTGGATCAACTTAGCGGACGAGCAATATATATTTCACATCGAGCTCATCAATTTGCAATGATTCTTGGTAATATGTAATGCAAATTGAGGATGTGCTAGCAGTAAATAACAATTTCAAACATAATTGGCGCAACCTTTATTTTTAATTGCATTGCTATTGTGAGCATATCAAAGCAAGCACATGCAATTAAAACACGTAAATTTCTTCGTTTTTATGTTTAATATGAGAAACAGAATCATTTTTTCTATTTTCAATATGCTCCGAGCATGGCAGGACAAAATATCGAAAAACTGAAATCCAGTCGAAAATAACGAGCCTGGATTCCAGGTGGATTTGGACTAGATTCCAGGTGGATTTGAGCTGGATTCCAGGTGAATTCAGCCTGGATTCCAGGTAGATTCAGCCTGGATTCCAGGTGGATTCAGGCTGGGTTCCAGGTGGATTTTGAGATTCAACCAGAGAGGTCCTGGGGATAATATCCGGGTGGATTTTGTGAAAACCCAGGTCGATTTTGGAAGAATCCAGGTGGATTTTCGAAGAGAACGAGCCAGGTCCTGGAAATAATCCTGATGGATTTTGGCATGATCCAGGTGGATTTTGAGAATTCCAGGTGGATACTAGAAGAATCCAGGTGGAATTTCGGGATCAACGAGCCAGGTCCTGGGAATAATCCGGCTAGATTTTGGCACAATCCAGGTCCTGAGAATAATCCGGCTAGATTTTGGGACAATCCAGGTGAATTTTGAGGAAATCCAGGAGGATTCCGGAAGAATCCAGGTGGATTTTCGGGATCAACGAGCCAGGTCCCGTGAATAATCCGGCTGGATTTTGGGACAATGCAGGTGGATTCCGGCAGAATTCAGGTGGATTTTCGGAAGGAACGAATCAGGTCCTGGAAATAATCCAGGTGGATTTTCGGGATCAACGAGCCAGGTTCTGGGAATAATCCGGCTGGATTTTGGAACAATCTAGGTGGATTTACGGGATCAACGAGCCAGGTCCTGGGAATGATCCAGCTGGATTTTGGGTTAATCCAGATAGATTTTGAGAGAATCCAGGTGGATTTTGTGATAATGCAGGTGGATTTTTGGATAATCCAGGTGGATTTTGGGATAATCCAGGCAGATTTTGAGAGAATCTAGGTGGATTCCGGCAGAATCCAGGTAGATTTTCGGGACCAACCATCCAGGTGCTGGGAACAATACAGCTGGATTTTGGGACAATCCAGGTACATTTCGTGAGAATCCAGGTGTATTTTTGGGATCAACGAGCCAGGTCCTGGGAATGATCCAGCTGGATTTTGGGTTAATTCAGGTGGATTTTGAGAGAATCCAGGTGGATTTTGTGATAATCCAGGTGGATTTTGGGATAATCCAGGTGGATTTTGGGATAATCCAAATGGATTTTGGGATAATCCAGGCGGATTCTGAGAGAATCTAGGTGGATTCCGGCAGAATACAGGTAGATTTTCGGGATCAACCATCCAGGTGCTGGGAGCAATCCAGCTGGATTTTGGGACAATCCAGGTACATTTCGTGAGAATCCAGGTGTATTTTTGGGATCAACGAGCCAGGTCCTGGGAATGATCCAGCTGGATTTTGGGTTAATTCAGGTGGATTTTGAGAGAATCCAGGTGGATTTTGTGATAATCCAGGTGGACTTTGGGATAATCCAGGTGGATTTTGGGATAATCCAGGCGGATTCTGAGAGAATCTAGGTGGATTCCGGCAGAATACAGGTAGATTTTCGGGATCAACCATCCAGGTGCTGGGAACAATCCAGCTGGATTTTGGGACAATCCAGGTACATTTCGTGAGAATCCAGGTGGATTTTTGGGATCAACGAGCCAGGTCCTGGGAATGATCCCAGCTGGATTTTGGGTTAATTCAGGTGGATTTTGAGAGAATCCAGGTGGATTTTGTGATAATGCAGGTGGATTTAGGGATAATCCAGGCGGATTTTGAGAGAATCTAGGTGTATTCCGGAAGAATCCAGGTGGATTTTTGGGATCGACGCGCCAGGCCCTGGGAATGATCTGGCTGGATTTTGGGATAATCCAGGTGGATTTTGAGAGAATCCAGATGGATTCCGGCAGAATCCAGGTGGAATTTCGGGATCAACGAGCAAGGTCCTGGTTTTGATGGACCTAATTGGTTAGATGGATCCATGGAACCTGTTTTTGATAACCCAAGGTCCTATTTTGATGGATTTTGGGATGATCCACCTGGAATTCCTAAAAATCCACCCGGATCATTCCCAGGACATGGCTCGTTAATCCCGGAAATCCACGTGGATTCTTCCGGAATACACCTGGATTTTCTCAAAATCCATTAGGATTATTCCATGGACCTGGCTCGTTGATCCTGAAAATCCACCTGGATTCTCCCGAAATCCACCTGAATTTTCTAAAAATCCACCCGGATCATTCTCAGGACCTGGCTCGTTAATCGCGAAAATCCACGTCGATTCTTCCGTAATACACCTGGATTTTCTCAAGATCCACCTGGATTATCTCAAAAGCCATCAGGATTATTTCCAGTACCTTGCTCGTTGATCCCGAAATTCCACCTGGATTCTGCCGGAATCCACCTGGATTTTCTCAAAATCCACCTGGATCATCCAAAAATCCATCAGGATTATTTCCAGGACCTGACTCGTTCATTCCGATAATCCACCTGGATTCTGCCGGAATCCATCTGGATTCTCTCAAAATCTACCCGAATTATCTCAAAAGCCATCAGGATTATTTCCAGGATCTGGCTCGTTCATTCCGAAAATCCACCTGGATTTTCCTAAAATCCACCCGGATATTATCCCCAGGACCTCTCTGGTTGAATCTCAAAATCCACCCGGAACCCAGCCCAAATCCACTCGGAATCCAGGCTGAATCTACCTGGAATCCAGGCTGAATCCACCCGGAATCCAGCTCAAATCCACCTGGAATCTAGTCCAAATCCACCTGGAATCCAGGCTCGTTATTTCCGACAGGGAGGTGTAAACTAGGGACACCGAATTGAGAAGCCGTTATTTTCTCCTAACTATAGGAGCACATCAAAATTGATAAAGGTTTTCGAAAGAACATATAAATATATACATTCTCACCAAATTTTGATTCGTTAGGACCAATGCTCCTAATTTGACAGCGTGATGAAGATACGAATTTTCCGAAAAGACATCCTAATTTTAGCATTTTTGCTACTTTTTCTCGCTTTTATGCTCTCTCATAGTAACGAAGACAGAGAAACACTCCTTCTTCGACTTTGACAGAGTAACATCATCACTTATATAATGAATCTAATAGTTTATGAAAGAAAAAATCAGTGATGAGATCGAATATTTCGGCAAAGACCGAAATTTCAAAACTTCCAGAGATTTGCTCATATGATCATGACCGATGCGAACATTTCTACAGCAACTTATTCATTTTATACCTATTTTTGTACAGCACTCTGCTTAGAAGTGATTGATTCATTGTTGTTATCAATCCCATATCATTGCGTTATCAACAAGATCGACTTATAATCAGGCAGGATGCGCCATCTATTGAGAGCTCATGACTAGAGATCATTATAACTGATAAATTATAGATTCCAAAATAAAATGAAAGCTTCATAGTAGTAAACAGAACAATTTTTCATCGAATAAGTCTATTCGGCACATGTATACTAATAATTTCCAGAAATAAGTGAACCTTGTAACGTTAAGTTTTATATATGGTTGCGTGAGTATTTTATCGCGCAGTAAGATCAAGGAAAAGTGATCCCTGTCATCGTAGTGCTACTCCGCGACTCATCCAGAGCTATGACCATATTAGGAGCTTTTCGACTACTCGGATAGTGTCTTAGTACCTCCAAAGAGCGTTCCGCGACCCTATCCCCGTGATAACATGGAGACGTGAAGAGAGCAAGTAGCGCCCGGCCGCGAGACAATTCCACCCGCCAGCAAGAGCAACAGATGTTTGCTCTGCGTACTGCTTACTCACCGATCAATCACGGAGTTCTCGAGCGTGTCGCGTTATTTTGAATACCATATGTAACATCCTCGTGATATTATCGATAAGGATTAGTGATGTAGTGAAAAGTTCTATTGTGAGTTCTTTTGTTAATACCACCTATCCAAGAAGTGATCGTATGGCTCGTGATCACCGCCAGCGAACTGCCAAGCAGAGAAAACTTACCTGCGGCCGAAGCCGAATTGATGGGCCGCTCTTGCCCTTTGCAGTTCTGCAGCTTTGCTCTCACCCACGTGGTCTATCTCAATTGAGCTCATACAAATCACGGTCCACGTGCCTTTTTTGGCGACGCGTGCTGCCAGGGCCGTTGCTAACACGCGCTCAGTACTTCCAAGGTCACCATAAGTAAGTTCGCAGTATTAATCCCGGATAGCGATTCGCCGCTACGTTAATGGAACTGAATTTTCCACCGCAAATTTGGATAAAATCCAATCCCGAGGGACCACACAACCCCAATGGATTTAGTATGTGAACCGAGGAATTTCCCATGCATCATAAATGGACTTTTCATCCGACTCGAATGGATTTTTCATGGGACCTGAATGGATTTTTCTTTGGAATCGAATGGATTTCTCACCTGACTGGAAGTATTTTCCATGCGATTTGAATGATTTTTCTCTGCCTCCCGAATGGATTTACCATTCCATACGAAATTTCCAGGCCTTCCATATGGTATTTTCACGTGACCTGATGAATTTTCCATTTGACTCGAATGGATTTTTTATGCCTTTAGTATGAATTTTCTACGGCGCGAACGGTTTTCCCAAGTGATTTCAAAGAACTTTCCATGTGATCCGGCTGGAAGAAAGATATTGGAATAGCAGGAAATAATTATATCACTGCTAGTCAAGATCTACAATAATATCATGTGGTTGGCATTTACAATCAATACTAAAGATACTGCGATTATCATGGGCGTCTTTAGAATCAAATCATCGTCCATCAACTGATTTGAGGGCTTGGAAGTTCATTCAGTAATGCGTGTGATCAAATACCATTATACAGGGTGGGGAAGGGGTAGTAATACACCAAGAAAAGGTATATAGAATATCGAAATCTGAGTCGAATGTACTTTATGCAAATGTAATCAGACCATTAATTGAAGCGCTCTGAACAACGATAGTTGACTAATAAGAGATGATCGCGTCTCACCTGAGGTTGTGCATGAATTTCACGCTCACCAGCGTACGGTTGGGGCGCCGTGCGCGTTACATTTACCGGAGCGTAATTTTAGCAGTGAGCATACGAGAGCCGTTGGAACACGTGCAGGAGTCATCCTCTCGCGTATGTAGCCACCGCGCAGAGCACACGTGTGTGTCGTAGGATAGCTGTATGTCCAAGAAGTAGCGCGAGCCACGACTTCTCACGCTGCAGATTTCCTGCCTCGCGATCCGCGAGGATGACGCGTGACGTATAACTCAATTGTGGAGTTTGGATAATGCATTGGCCGCTATTCTGCGACTCTCGTCGCGTGGCCAATCAGCGGCGCCCGATCGCTGCGTGTTCTCCCATTAGACGGATTTGATCGAGCGGTTTGTCATTTCCTCGGCAAAAAGGTAAAACGCAGTTCATATTCGCTCGACCGAATTAATACGAGTGTTCCCATTCGGGTTCCGACCATGACTCCTGAAACACCAGAACGAAACATCAAACAGATGAATCATTTGTCAATCCGTATGTACCACACTTATATAGGAATCAACTACAAAGCTGTTTCTTCACGAAGTTGAAGTCACACACGAGTTGTTTTCAAACTTTGAGTTTCCGGTCGCGAAAACAATGAGAGAAGAGCCCCAACCGTCCTTTTGAGCGTCGCGTGCACTCCCTATTTTCGTCAGCTCGAGCTACGAAATTATGCATTACCACGCGATACATGACAAACGGGTAATCAACCTTGTATATGCTCGGGGATAATACAGGGAGCTAAACAGTTATGAATCGTACGGAGTGTTGTTAACCCGAAGTCAATAAAATAGTTTGAATTTTTCTCGGAGTGAGTACCTCGCCTTGTTTATATCTTCGCGAACATGCGTGATATTGATTCTTTGTTCAGTTTATTCCTCGCACGTATATGGGCAAATCTACCAACTAGGACGATTTTATGTGATATGGTTTTTTTTGATACTCAAAAGCTGGAGATGAAAAAAAAACACTAAATGTGAAACATTTTTTCTCGAAAATTGGAAAATTCAATTGTGATATTGATATGTACAACGTATAACTTCTTCAATTACATTTGCAGCATCTCACTAAGAGGTCAGACTTTTTACCTGTAATCTACCTTAGGATCAACATAACAATACCTGATAGTTTTCATCAAGGGGATCCGTTACGTTTCCCAAAACTCAAACTTACGTCAGGGTAACTTTGCATTACAGTTTGGCTTCTAGTGGGAAAAGTTACAGAGATAATCGAATTTGGTTTAAATAATTATTTTCATTAGAACCTTCCGCATAATTGAGCATCGAGAAAATCGCCAAAAGTATTTAATTGAATTTCATCTCTCCATCCCTCTCTAATTTTTTCTACATGCGAAAGAGGTCCGGGGCCCGAAAAGCAGGAAAGTAGCCTTTCCTTCAGACCCGTCGTTTACCCGCGGTATGATAGCCCTCGCTTTGCAGCAGGCACACTGAAGGCCCGATCCCCTGCATCAAGGTTCATTGGCCTGCTCTCAGCGAAGCATCTTCGACACTCTTCTAGCTTTTCTTATATTTCGGAATTTGTCTCGAAATTCACCTCGGCTAGGGGTGGCGTGGAAGAGGATAACAATCAAAATGAACTTCTGCGACTTGACGATTTACTGTGTAAAATTAATAAGCCTAATATAATCAAAGTGATTTTAAGTGATGCAGCATTCCTAAATGTCCAACGATAATATAATACTTTTGCTCAAGCAATTCAAGTACTCGGAAATATTAAGTAGTTGAATAGCTGGTAACTAAGATGTTATCATTTTTTATTCTCACAGTACATTGAATATTTTCTTTACTGCCATATACGAGTACATGCACATAGCGTCTGCCTTTGCGGTTTCACTCAGTATTTCAAGTGCAATTATGTGCACGTGGAACTCTTTGCAAGTTGACCGTCATTAGGATGAATTATTTTGAATGATTGAAATGATTTTCTCTATGCCGAAAGTGCAGCGAAGTGAGCGTCCGCGCAAGCGAGAGGGTCGAGGTAGGTATACAGCTTATAGCAAGGGCCATAGAAATATTTATGACTTGAACTGATCAGTTTCCCGGCTCAGTTGACGAATTTCATGCGTGCATAAGGCCTAGATAGATTTTTAATCATCGATAATACTTCAACGTGTGAGTACACATCTGAATGTTATCTGTCAAGTTAACTATTTACGTCAAACAGTTTTTGCCTCGATGGCTACTTGTAGAAATTGGTATACATAGGTTTTTGAGATTTTTGATTACGAATTCGGCCATAAATTTGAAAAATCCAAATATGAGCCCTAAGATTGTCAGCTGGAAAATTGAAAAGATACTGGATTCTGATCAATTGAGCTCAAAACGGTTCCTCTGAGCAGAAATTCAAAAGTGTAATTTATTGCTCTTATTATGAGTTAAAATTCTTCTAGTAGTTGGAGCTGGCCTCTTTCTATATAGTACTGCTAGCGTCCCCCGTCGCGGCTTCGCCCGCGATTAATATGAATTATTTATGAGCAACCCCTGTCCGTGCAAGAGCAACATACAACTGGCCGCGTGAAAAATATTCTGTTTGCGAATCTATCTCTACGTACTTAAAAGTCTGTCCTTGAGATTTGTTGATCGTCAAGGCGAAAGAAAGTTCACAGGAAATTGTAATCGTTTGAATTGGAATAGTAAGTCTGATGGAATCATGGGTATGCGAGGTATGAATACTGTTTCTCCAGCAGGTTCTGTAAGAATAGTTGCTTCGATTATATTTTCCAGCATAACTTTAATTTGCAATCTTGTGCCAACACATAAATTAGGACGTTTTAGATTGCGTAATAGCATTATTGGAGAACTAATTTTCAATTTCAAGTCATGAGGTAGAAAGCCTGAAGGATCAAGAGTTCAGAAATTCTTGAGGGTAGTGTACAACTTTATCAATGTTGATCACTGTATCGATAGAATGATTATGTCGTATATCTGCATCTAACTTTCCTAAAATACTATTATTAATATTATGAGCGGTAGCGTTTCGAGGAGTTATAATTCCCCTTTCGCATAACCAATTTAAAGGTTTGTCAGAGAGATTCAATTTCTGGATAGACTTTAGAAATCAGGTCCATGACTGTATTAACAGTCGTTTCTACTTTTCTATCAATATTTATGTAATCATTTTCATTTGATACTTTTCCATCTCCAATTTTTAGAAGTTCTAAAGCAAATTGCAAATCTCCACCCCCAAGAGGCAATAAACTCCCAATACTATCATATACTTGCCCTTGAATTTTGAAAGTTTGCCTAAAATTTCCTTCTCAAATTTCGTTAGCTCCAAATGGAGTCATTTGAAACAGTGTATTATACTTCCTTAAATAGGCCAGAAAATGTGGAATCAGTGCGGTTCTCTGAAAGAAGACTTTTGAGAGGTTCTGGTGGCTCTTCAACAGCAGGAAGATTAATTTTTCCACCAGAACAGCACAATCCAGGAGCTTCATCTGGCCACTTTATGGCTTGACACTTGTCACATACTTTATTCATAGATCCAACTACAATATTTTTTATATAAGCGTAATTTTTTGTTGGATCATATTCAAAAGCAGATATTCCACATACTATTAACGGGCCTTTATTTATTCGACCCTGACGAACGGATTGCATTCGTCTAGATCTAATTGTATACCGCCTAATGTTACTTCTGGGCCTCGGCATTGTTACCAAAATTATTTGGCAGCAGGGGACTGGGATACGAAAGATCCCAGAAACATGCTGAGCTCATTTTCAAGCTCTTCTATATAGCCGATAGAACGCTGACTCTCTTGCGAGAGAGCGCCGCATTATACATTATACACGTGCGACTCAACGCCTCGCTATCTACTGGCGCGCCATGGTACTTGGTCAATTACCCCCACCACAGAAAAATGCATTGTCTATTTCTCGGTTTCTACTCAAAATTTTAAGACGCCACATATCCATAAACATGCCTGGAGTGGTCAAGAATCAAGTATCAAAATTTCAATTTTAATCAAAAAAACAGGCTGTCCTTTTATATAATAGTATAGATAATACTAGGATTACCGTCTATTTTAAGTGATTCAATCGATCTCAATTTGTGGTTATGAACTAAAAGACTAAGTTGAATGCATTAATATTCAAGAGATAAACGTTTCGTTTTCATAGACATGTTACGATAATTTAGATATGTTTTTCTGAGTTGAACGTCAAAAGTTTCGAATAAATATCAATGAAAACATGATTGGAAGTTATTTGGATACCAATTTGATCATTCTTGTAGACGTATAGACGAGGCTGTAAAAAGTGATTGTGAAATCGTGCAACTTGAAACCCTCCAATAGACAATGCATTTTTCTGTGGTAGGGGTAACCGATCAAGTACCATGGCGCTTGTATAAGGTTATAGCGCAGCGCTCACTTGCAACAGAGTCGGCGTTCTATTTCTATTGGCTATAGAAGAAAGCTTGGAAATTAGGTAATATTCAACATGGGGTCGTTTATATCCAGTATCCTATTTGGTTATTCTATATGGAGCAAACTTTTGTGAACAATATGCCGTGACCCAAAAGAAATATCGGTCATTGATCTGCAGGGGAAAGAGGGGCACGTTGTCAATGTAGGTAAGTTGGCAAACTATGAATATTTCCTCATTTATGCGATGGGGAAAAAAACACAGCCACACAAAAAGAAAATTTCGACGCAGGGGGTTTGACTATGTTTACTATATGTTTTCGGGGTCGCTGAATCCGAATCGTAGGTCGGTTTGAACCCTGGAGGTCGAGGTTTGGCCATAACCTCAAAAAACCTAGTAAATTAGAATTTCCAGGACATTTTAATTTCTATAACTGAATAACTTGTACAGTAAACGTCTAAAACCTCTAAACTCATAACTGAATAACACCATAAACTCATTTTTCCGGCCGATGCCGATGACCGCTAGCCTTCCACGGCACGTGCACGGGACGCTACACGTTCGTGAGACAAGAATAAAAATTTATCAAGACAATTCACAAATATTTATGAATAACTTCTCTCAACGATTCGCATAACAGTATTCCGAGAGTAGCAACACTCATAGCTTGAGATTACAATTAATTAATTATGTAAACAGTTAAAGATAAATTCAAATAGCGAGGAATTGAAGGCTTCGACGGTTGGTTTCAGACGTATAGTGTTGGGAATAGAGTTCCAATATCCAATCGCCGAAATTGAGAAAGTCTTTTCATAGGTGCATGTCAACGCTCGGGGTAGCATGAAATTGCTTTCATCGGTTCTTTTTGAACGACAAACGTTTTCGCCAATTTTGGAAAAAAAATAAATATTGGGGTCTACCCGTAGTTAAAACTTTGTAGGTTAGCACACCGAGGAAATAATTTCGACGTTCCTGTAAGGAGAGCCAATGAGATTTGGCATAGTAGAGCTTGAGTGATATATCTCGTTTGAGATAGTAAATAAATCGAATGGCGTTGTTGCAAATACGTTGGAGTTTTATATTTGAGTATTGCGATGTATCGTAATAGACCAAATAGGCGTAATCAAAATGCGTAATGACTAACGAGTAAACGGGCTGTAATTTAGTTTACTGGAAAGACAGCCTTCCCGGAAGCGCAGTCGGTAAAGCACTCCGTGAACTCTGGAGTTGATTTTGGACACATGGGAATTCCACGTGATATCCTCGGAAAAAATGACTCCTACATTTTTTGCGGTCGATTTGGAAGGAATTTTTTTTCCTGAAACAATAATTGGCTAGAGAATATTTTTGTCTATAAGAATATGGTTTTCAGTTGGAGCGAAAATAATGGCATTTGTCACGTGGCTGGCCCCGCGATTATTGGAATCGCATTGTGCGGGGCCACGCCACGAATATCGGAACGTTCTAGACGGACGATGTTGATGCACGGAGCGTAACTCGAGACGGCGGGAGGCGACTGAATGCCTCCCACCGAGCGATTAAATACGACCGCCTCTAGGCGGTCGAGGCAGTCACACGGTTAGCCGGGCGGGAGAGACACGGGAGCTACGCGAGTTACGTGGAGACGATAGACAGTCCAACGCTCATATTGTACACTAGTATTTGAAATAATTACACAAGCTCTCTCAGTGAAGTGAATAGGGGATAAAGGCACATATAATCCAAGCCCTGAGTACTGAGTCATTGATAACCTGATTCGACACGTAACAGAACCTTACCGAGTAAAACGTCTACGGTCAATACCGCAGCCGAAATCTGAACCCAGCGTTAAAGGATCACGCCACGTAACACCTTAGTCTTTTCCACATTCAACACCAGACCGAACTCTTGAGCCCATTTTACAATAGCTGCTGCATCTGCGTTCAGTTTCAAAATCGCTGTGTCAACTTCGCATCGTTTGGCCTGGATATAAATTTGAAGCTCGTCCGCAAAAAGATACATGTTAATCTGCAGTAAATTAGAATGGGGATTATTGTATTTTTAAAAATTAGAAATATATCCGGGCCTGGAGTTGAACCTTGCTGTACTCCAGATGTATTGTGAAGAAATTCTGTCGTGCCACCCTCTTGATCTGTCACAGCCTGAGATCGTCCTGTTGGGTATCAGTGGACCCATTGAATAGCTTTATTGGAAAAATTGAGTTGTTTTGAGGCACAAAGGAGTTTTTCATTATTTATTGAGTTAAAAGCTCGTCGAAAGTCAAAGAGAAAAAGAACTGTGACCATTCCATTATCAATTCCGTAACGAATATCCTCTGTTAATTTTAGAAGAGCAGTTCGTGTGCTGAAGTTTTTACGAAATCCAGATTGTGCGTCAGAAAGGAGTGAATTTTTCTCAAGATAGTCAGTCAGTTGATTTGTTATAAGCTTATCGAAAACTTTAGCAAAATGAGGCAAATTGGCAACTGATATTTTCTCAATGGAATAACAATCGATTTTTTTCATTCGAAGGGGTATTTATTTGATTTTATCGATAGTTTAAAGAGGAGGGTAAGAAAAAGAACAATCACGGTGAGCATGTCTTTGAAGTACGCAATCGAGAGGCCATCACAGCTCCGTCCTTTTTCTTTGGGAAGACATTCTAGCAATGATTTGTGAACGTCGGATTCAGTTACTTTTTTCAAAATGAAATTCAGTAGCAGCGTTCATTGCGGATATCTCCAGTATTTGAGCAAATTGTTCTTGCGTGCAGTTTGGGTGGAAGCAAATAACTGAGGAGTAATATTCAGCTAGGTCTTTTGCAGGGAAAAGGTCGAGAGGCAAAGGAAATTTGCTTTTTGCGAATCCATATTTTTTCAAAACACTCCAGATCTTAGACTTAGAATTTAGTAAATAGTTATCCCTCGCTGCATTTATCTCTTTCTTTATTTCCTTGCGCAACAGTTCATATTCACGCATGAGGCGATTTCGCTTCGATTTCGCTGGAAAATCTTGTCGCGAATGTGACATCTCTCATTGATTTATTTTGATATTCAAGGTGCTACTTGTTTGTGAATAGTGCGAGTTGTGAAATTAGGTTGAAATTTCCTGAAGTACCGAGAGGTGACCTTGGTAGATGTCTTGATTGGGGTAGCGAGCTTATAATCAGGCAGAAGAAAGTCATGACAGTTTGTAAAGGGTGCCGGGGATTTTGTAAAGGACAATACTAAATCTTCCGAGTGTGTGATAGCTACATCAAGCCACGTATCTGAGTTATCGCGGTGGTGGGAAGCTCAAGTCGGGACTAGGTAAAGAGCATGCTCATTAATGAGGTTTCGTGATTACCATAAAAATTTCCCAATGAGCATAAATCGGAGTTCAGTTCGCCCAGCAGTACCACTTAATTATACAAGTGAACGTATTTTTGGAGAGACATAGAAAATTCGTTGAGAACATATCTTTTGGGACGCCGATAGATACAAGTAAGTAGGATTCGTTGTTCTTCATGAGGGCTGATTTCCAAGAGTAAATATTCAGTTTCATTGGCATTAGATATTTGTGGTTGCTTGAGTATTTTAGAAGATATGCCTTTCCTTACATAGCATGCCACACCACCACCTTGCTTGTATTTGCGCTTTTTTCCGGGTAGGTCACGATCATTACGGATTATGTTATAGTTTGATAATTGGGGGAATTGAGTCATCGAGATCGGGGGTGAGCCAGGACTCAAGACGCCAATGTTGTATCGTTCAGTGAAAATTTCAATTTTAAGCAGATGATCTCGAAGAGAATTCGGATTGATCTGTGCGAAACGTAAGAAAGAGCGCCCGCCCTACTGTTTATGCGGTTTATGATCAGGATCTAGTCACAGCAGTTTATCCAAGTCGCTTTCGAAAACTATGCAGATCCGCTGAGAAAAGTCGTCCTTTTTAATGAAGATATTTCCGTCCGGATCTAAACGTATGAGTATCCACATTGCCTGGCTTTTTCTTTGGTCCAAAGGTGGAGCTTGTGAACGGTTTAAGGAAGCATTTCAAACAGTTTTACATGCGAGTTTATTGGGCTATTACAAAGATCACTGAAATTTATCTCACCTTTCTCTCGTTTTACTTTGAGGACAAAATCACGGACACTAGAAGTCTTAATTTTAATGACATAAGATGAGGTGAGAATTTTGTCTGGCTTCTGTTGAGAATCTGAGTTAGGAAGTCGAATAGTCGTGGCACTAGCCACGGGACAGTTTTGAGATTATAAATAATTTACGAACCTTGAAACCCCGTTACATGCGGTGGTCCGGAACTTGAAATTATACCATCATCTAGTTGGCCTTCTCAAAAGCTAAAAATATATCAATGACCTCTGTTTTGGACTTACCTGCCATGTATATACATGAGTAATTGATGATTATATGAAGATGATATTAATAATTGTATGGTACATGGAAAATATACACATAAACGTATATAAGAGGGATTGTTGAAATATTAAATGAAATATTTTCTATCGTGATTCATTTAGGTATGAGGATAAACGTAAAGTAAGCAGTGAAAATATCAACCAATGATGATAATATTCTCATTTTTGAGAATACATACAATTGTGAATAATATCTGGGAATAATGAGTTGTCGTGTAACACCTCATAACTTCTGGTGTATTTTGGAAGGTTTCTTACTGCTGTACACTCCTACAGTGAATACTGCGGAGTTCTTATGGAGTACTGGGCGATATTAATCAATACTCTCTATTTTTGCTTATATTAGGATTGAGATACTCAATTCTGTTTGACGTTTTACCAAACTTCAACAAGTTGGTACTGATTAGGTAAAAACTTGAATGCCACTAACTTGATTGCTTACTTTCTCTAAGAAAATTGCGGGAGTACCTTAATGGCATTGAAGGAGTACCGGACACCGTCATTATTCATCTTTTGAAAATAATTCTGGTCATCATTAGAATCTCGAAACACATGATAAAACAGAAACTGACTATCCTAAATAATTCATTCTACAACTGGTAGCGTAGCAATATGTATTCATGTGTGCTTCTGCACCTACCATAGTTAGCGCAGAGGCGATACTAAATCCATGCTGATGGGCGCCGTGGCAGTTTGCAGTGATATACATCTGCAGATGTGCATACGCTTTGTCTACAACTGGAGTATCTAACCGGCGGCTACCAAAACACCAAACGTCCGTCGCGATTTGGTGGCGCTGCGTAGAACGCAACCAAACATAGCAATATTGCATCCAAAGTCGGAGGCACTTAAGCTAGCGCTAGCGTTGTTAAACGATTATCGTGGGAATAAATGGAACATAATTTTGAAACACATGAATACGTAACGCGTAAAAATATCATAAATTTATAAATATAATAGTAGATTACGACCCATGCCAAATCGCATGCCAGCGAATCTAGCTGTCTGGCCAAGGGTCGTATAGTACTTTTCTTCATTCCCCTGTCGAAAGTACGTTGACAATTAGCTACTATGACTGCAGTTCAAACCGCGTGGACATTATCGTCCACTGTCGCCACTGTCATGTATTATTGATGCCCGCCGACACTGCTGGCCGAGCCGAAGGCGAGGTCTTGCAGGTCGGGGGCGGGCATCAATATCACAATTACAAGCTAACAAGACAAAATAGATGCAGGCATACAGAGAAATTACAGTACACATATATTGTACATTGTACATATAATTTATTAATAAATTTTCAACAATTTTTATAACGTAACGTTATTTGTCTCAAGTAATTTATTTTAGTCACATAACGACGTTTAAAAAAATTTCAATGAAAAAACGAAGAAATTACAAAACGTTCACTTGATTTTTTGGATAAGGTACCCAATTGCATTTTGGTGGCGTCAATGTCAAAATTGTTTAAAACTTCCTTCTCCTTGAAAGATTCGTTCGAAGAAGACATTTTTACATGATCCTAAACCCAAAACAAAGCTCAATTAAAGTGTCAAGCTCATAATTGTAGGTTATGTCACAATCAGTAAGACTCTCGTCAGCTTGCCTATATTGCGTTACTATGGCAACACACACGCCTCGCAGCCAATCAGAACCGCGAAAGTAAAAAAGTCCACAAATGTGACTCTTTCGAGTACAGGACACCGGCCGGGAAGTACGTACTTTCGATAGGGGGATGAAAAAAAATATATTTATGAATAAATAAATATATTATTTTAAAATATCATTGTTACGTGGCTTGAATATTAAGATCCGTAGATTAATTTCGTGGATTTGATATTTCGGTTGTGCAGCCGAGCTGAACACAGATCACTCGTGAAGGGTAGGTGAACGTGAAATAAATAACGTCAGGATGGATATATAGTTTAAATAGATAGGCGTATATTGAAACGATTCGTACGATAGCCGAAAAAGTGTGTGTTCCCAATTTAATAATAATGTAAGTATAAATACGTCAGGTTGAGTGTCGTGAAACCGAGTAGCTCAAATGGTGGCGAAATTCACTGTGGTGGTCGCGGCGTTACTAGTACGGCAGCACTGTGGCAGAAAGCGACGTTACTACTTCGCAGGCACGGTGGCGAGAGAGCGCCGCCGCTCCCGGTGGTCATATTTATATGTTCGTAGGGGTAAGTCAGTCAAATTGCGAGTGGGGGCCTCTTCATCCCCTGTTCGCCAAGGGGCAGACAGGTCCTGCACGCGCGTCGGTGCTACTCGCGTTGGGTCCTGTCGCTAGACTTTCCGTAACGTGATGCCGCTCGGCCGGATGCTTGCCGTATTCGAACTTCGTACATAATATCAATATTGAATAGTGACTATTGAATATATGAGGATTTGAATAATCGTGGCACTAGCCACGGGATAATCATATATTATAAATATCATAAATTTTGTAAAAATATTGAAATATTTTGACAGTGCACAATAATTCGAACTGATCGACTGTGCACAACTGTATGTGTACAATTTTACTGTGCATAATTTTACTGTGTAAAATAGAATTCTTTCGGGCTATTTTTTCAACTAATTAAAATGACAGTGCACAATGATTAGAACTGAACGACTGTGCACAACTGTATGTGTACAATTCTTCTGTGCATAATTGTACTGAGCACAATAGAATTCTTTCGGGCTCTGATCGACTGTGTACAACTGTGTGTGTACAATTTCACTGCGCACAATAGAATTCTTTCAGGCTATTTTTCCAAATAATCAAAATGCCCGTGCACAATAATTCAAACTGATCGACTGTGCACAACTGTGTGTGTACAATTTTAATGTGTACAATTTTACTGTGCATAATTTTACTGTGCACAAATTTACTGTGCATAATTTTACTGTGCACAATTTTACTGTGCATAATTTTACCGTGCAAAATTTTACTGTGCATAATTTTACTGTGCACATTAGAATTCTTTCGGGCTATTTTTTCAAATAATTAAAATGACCGTGCACAAGATATATCGTACACAATCATTCGAACTGATCGACTGTGCACAACTGTATGTGTACAATTTTACTGTGCACAATAGAATTCTTTCGGGCTATTTTTTCATCAAATAATTAAAATGACCGTACACAAGATATATCGTACACAATAATTCGAACTGATCGACTGTGCACAACTATCTGTGTACAATTTTACTGTGCACAATAGAATTCTTTCGGGCTATTTTTTCAAATAATTAAAATGACCGTGCACAATAATTTGAACCAATCGACTGTGCACAAATGTGAGTGTACAATTTCACTGTGCATGATTTTACTGTGCACAATAGAATTCTTTCGGGCTATTTTTTCAAATAATTAAAATCACCGTGCACAATAATTTGAACCAATCGACTGTGCACAACTGTGTGTGTATAATTTTACTGTGCATAATATTACTGTCCACAATATAATAAATAATTAAAATGATCGTACACAATAAAATCTTACATGTGCAAAATCAAAACAATTTATTTTACGGTGCCCAATAGTAAGGTGCACGATTCTTATGTGCACGGGGCGAGCTCTATCGAATGTCATAAATTTATCTCTCTATATTAAAAGCCAGACCGCCGCCGCTGCCGCCGCCGCCACCGCCACCGTCAAATTTCTCCACCCCTTTTTTGCACCCCTTTCTTGCACCCCTTTTCTGCACCCCTTTCTTGCACCCCTTTTTTGCACCCCTTTCTTGCACCCCTTTCTTACACCCCTTTCTTGCACCCCTTTATTGCACCCCTTTCTTACACTCCCTTTTGCCACCCCCAACTCTCGAAGGATTGGTCCGATTTTCTCGAAATTTTGCACACAGGTTAGTCGCGGCAAAATCTAGGCCGAGTTCAATTTTTAGCGAAATTTCTTGGTTATTTCCCTAGCAACCGTTACTAACGTGTTTTCTCACGAATCCTCATTTAAGTGCTCATTGGGACCATTAAAGTCAATGAGAATCGATAAGACATCTCCCATAGCAACCACTGTTGATATCGTTGGCAACCGTTTGTCTACATCCCTAGCAGCCGTTGCTTCGGAAGCTGGAAAATCTGTTTCAAGTCACACTCGATGGCCAAGGACACTGAATTGTTATATTTGCTCCATAACAACCGTTACGAAGGTTGGAAATGAACAATTTATGACCCGTTTCCATCATTTTTGATGGCAAAGGACACAAAATACAAATCCTCCCTATTAGCTCCTCAGCAACCGTTGTTTAACACCCTAGCAACCGTTGCTAAGGGCAAAAATAATTCACGTGAGTTTCGTTTCCAGTATTTTCAACTGCACAGGATAAAAAATCTCCATTTCACACATAGAAACTATTGTTTACATGTCTAGCAACCGTTGCAATATTTCTCGAAATTTCACCAAAATTCTGAAATGAAACACGCGAAAAACCTAAACCGAAAAAATATGATCTGACGAAAAAATATGATCATCACACTTTTAACCTGAAACTGAATAAACAAACGTTTAACATGAACATAGATGAAATTGAGCTTAAACTTGAAATAATTCTGGTCATTATTAGAATCTCGAAACACATGATAAAACAGAAACTGACTATCCTAAATAATTCATTCTACAACTGGTAGCGTAGCAATATTTCTTTATGTGTGCTTCTGCACCTACCACAGTTAGCGCAGAGGCGATACTAAATCCATGCTGATGGGCGCCGTGGCAGTTATATAGCAGATTCCGATAAGAGAATTTTTCTCAGTGTATTGACACAAAGTTTCGGAATGCATCTATTTAAATACTCTGTGTTTAAATAGATCTATCTAAATAAATGCTTCTATTTAACAATACAAAACAATTCTCTACTCGTCGGAAAATTGTATGTTTCTTTAGAGAGGTTTCATACTTTCTAAGCTTAAATGCATTCGTAGTATTTAAATAGATACATTTCAGCTTATAGAGTATGAAACCTCTCTACAGAAAGGTACAATTTCCCGACGAGCGAAGAATTGTTTTAAATATATATTGATCTGAGCATATGAAAGTACAGAAATTCATTCATATTCATCCTGACAAGTTGAGATACATTTTACCATTCTAGATTTTCATAAATACTTCAATGAGCTCACAAATTCTATGATCCGTTCTGAAATTCTATGACGAACACAACTAAAATGAAATGATATAGTGTATTTTCGATTGAAAAGTATCAAAACGTTCTAGAGAAGCATACAATTTTCTGGCGAGTAAAAAGCAGTTCTATGGAAGAATATGTTGAATATTAGAGCACCCCAAATCGGGACATGTTGAAGTCAAAAATCCATCGATATTTGTCCTGTCTAGATCAATAGATGTCTCATTTTTCATTCAAATTCAATACTCATTGAACTAATTTTATGAGCGCTATATATAATTTTTTTAAATTGATAATTTTATCTGGGTATCATGTTATAACCATTTTTTTATCAAGAAGCCAACGAACGTAATTTTCAGTCACTTCATCCTGGAATAAGATCTATAGTATAGATATACTGGGTGTTTACCTGAAACCGAAAATAATTCATGAATATCTTTGGGGAAACGAAACGTTGGAGTGTGTGGCTGCAGATACAAGCAACTAGGTTACCCATGAAGCATCTGACCAAGTTTCATCGTGATTGGACACTCGGAGGTAGTGTCCTCTGGGAACGTCCATAAATTACGTAACGCAAATTTGAAGAAATTTCAGACCCTCCCTCCTCCAGCGTAACGCTTCCGTAACAAAAGCTGCTAGACCCCCCCCCCCTCAGAAATGGTACGTAACGGTGAAAAATTTCACTAATCTAGAGAAAATGATTTCAATCACAGAAATAGAAAAATGTTGCCATCGAGTTTAGTGTAAACGAAAAATTGAATGAATTGAAATAAAGAAGAACAGTTTGAGAGAATTTCACGTGTTCATAACGATGTTTATATCGTGATAAAATTTGTTAATACCTGGAAATAGTTCAAAAGATTTTTAGCTTTTTGTTTGGTTGTCTTCTGTTGCATTTCTTTCAACAATATTTTGGCAGCCATGACGCCTTCCTTCTTTTCCATTCGCACAGTACTTGCCCATCGCTCATTTAATTCAGACTGCACGGTAGCTACACTATCATTACAGTAATGAAGTCTGTACTCTTTGAATAAAGATTGATATAAATCGCCGAGAGTAGATGACATATTGGTCTGAATTGAGATCCAATGTTTATTCTTAACCTACAAACAATACATGTGAAACATCATGTCGTTTTATTCTGAATGTGAATGTTTCGATTCGGCAAGTACTTACTTTCCATCAACCGCATTTTGTTTCAGCACTCAAAATTAATCAAAAGCTCTAAAACGAAACGTGTCTCGACTCGACCATCAATATGGAATTAACAGTCACAACAGTCACCGTTTCTTTTACACTATCTCTCTCCCTCTTACGGATCTCAAAGAACGGATATACTATTAACGACACTTGATTGGTTTGGAAAAAAGTTGCCCACCAATCATAAGCACTCTACTATAAGGAAGTGACTTGTATGAATACGGCACTGAACTCGTCAGTGCCGATGAAGCGCGAAAATTCAAAATTGAAGACCGATCTGATTGAAGATCCGCTTTTCCATTCAAAATAAAATTTTACAAGATTTTTAGCGTAACGTAACGACGCCACGAGAGCCCCCCCTCCCCATCGTAACGCTTCCATAATAAGTACCTCAGACCCCTCCCCCCTCCCGACAAGCGTTACGTAATTTATGAACTAACTCCTTGTTAGACTATAGTCTCTCATAAACAGAGTGGCTATCAGGCTCACCCGCAAACGGATCAGCCACTCTGAATCGCATTGTGACATCCATTGACAACGCCAAATATCAAAAACAAAACCTCACCAGTATATATGAAATTAAAGAAAATATTCTAAACATTATGTCTATTTCAGTTTGACAGAATACGTCAACGGCATCTTAGACAATTGCCAAAAAGAAATTTACCGAGGGTATAGCATCACTCTACAATAAATGTAGCTGTGATATTTTGATGAATATTCGAATGTTGTTCCGAATGTTATTTTATATCAAGATACCGTTCATTGACACTTGAATATCTATAATTATATACTTTAATAACGGATACTAGCAATAATCTCTCGCTCGCTATTGCTCGCTCGAGTCTTTCGTCTGGATTTTAATTAAAATATCTACAAAATATTCTATAATCTTTGATTATAGAATATTTATACAACTACATTTATACAACTTATATAGAATATAAGTTGTACTCTCAATTTATTGTAAATAGATATCAATCGACATCATGATGCATATAAGTTATAGCCCTTGATCTTCTCTTTTGATCCGTAACACCACCTGTTCTTCAAAACATCATTTCCCAAGTTGTTTATCGGATAGAAATTTGGAGAAAAATGGTTTTCGGCAATGCATGACATCTATGTCGCAGATTACGCCCCCGCATCTATATTTTTGGATTTTTTACCTCAGATTATGAAAGCGCTCATTTTGCTCTATAAATCTGCAAGATCAGATTTTGAATAGATAACCCATTTATATTAGTTTTTAACATTATCCTGGAATCAAACGTCAAATAATTGTTTTTATGGTCAATACGCCCCCACAATATCAATTTTTCCAACACATAGCCAGTTCAAATTGTAGCTCTTGACCTCCTCTTTCGACCCTCCATACCGAATATTCTCAAATTCATCATTTTCCAATTGTTTATTACTTTAAAAACTTTCGTGTGACGAAAATTCGACTATGCATAATTTTCGATGACATAGATTACGCCCCCGGGTCTATTTTTATTGATTTTTCACCTCAGATTATGAAAGCGCTCATTTTCCTCTATAAATCTGCAAGATCAAATTTTTAATAGATAACCCATTTATATTATTTTTTCAATGTTTTTCTGGAATCAAATTTCAAATAATTGTTTTTATGGTCAATACGCCCCCACAATATCAATTTTTCTAACACATAGCCAGTTCAAATTATAGCTCTTGACCTCCTCTTTCGACCCTCCATACCGAATATTCTCAAATTCATCATTTTCCAAGTTGTTTATTACTTTAAAAACTTTCGTGTGACGAAAATTCGACTATGCATAATTTTCGATGACATAGATTACGCCCCCGGGTCTATTTTTATTGATTTTTCACCTCAGATTATGAAAGCGCTCATTTTCCTCTATAAATCTGCAAGATCAAATTTTTAATAGATAACCCATTTATATTATTTTTTCAATGTTTTTCTGGAATCAAATTTCAAATAATTGTTTTTATGGTCAATACGCCCCCACAATATCAATTTTTCTAACACATAGCCAGTTCAAATTATAGCTCTTGACCTCCTCTTTCGACCCTCCATACCGAATATTCTCAAATTAATCATTTTCCAAGTTGTTTATTACTTTAAAATCTTTCGTGTGACGAAAATTCGACCCTCGCATCAATTTTTTTCGAAGTATTGATCATCGTGGATATGAAAGCCAATTCGATGTTCTTTCGATCGGACATACTCATAATCGCACCATAACTTCCCGTATTTCTCTGAAAGCATAAAAATCTCAAAGTAAACTACCCATTTTCAAGAAAATACTTCACTCCCACGCATCGCCATATTTCAGCTCATAACGATGAAAAATGAAAATGGTCAATGAGCTCTATCGATCCGTCTCATCAGAATTTTCATTATGACGCTGATTCTAAGATTTTTTTTACGATAAATTTTGTACATCTTTCCGAAAATGTGTTTTTCCCGAATTTCACGCCCACGCGTCAATTTTTCCGAATTTATATTGATCATGGGTATGAAAGCCCGATCGATGTTCTTTCGATCAGACATACTCATAATCGCACCATATCATGATTTCATGAATTTCACTGAACGCATAAAAATCCAAAGTAAACTACCCATTTTCAAGTAAACACTTCACGCCCACGCATCAATATTTTCAAATTTTCAAATAAGAAGAATGGAAGCGCCGGTGATTTCCTTTTGATTGATCTGATCAGTTTTCATATTCATCGACTCCCTCATAGATTTTTCTTTACATAAAAATTTAGGGAGGATTAACTTTATATTATAGTATAGACAGTATAGATTTAACACTCTAATATGTTTTTCTCTTCGTGGTTCATTCGAATTTTGTAATTGGCTTCTGAGTGATTTGGGTGATTCTGTAATGATCGAAAACTCGATCTACTAGTTGTTTTATTCGAGTTTTCCAATGTCTTTCTAAGTTACTCCAAAACCTCTAAACTGTGATTTATCTATTATCCTATCAAGTTGTATTGATTCCTTCCATGGTTCTTGAGGACGGAAACTGAATTATGGACATAAAATTATCAAACTTTTCATCGTATCGAAATATCATGATTTTTGAATGTGGTTGCAGGATGTAGGATAAGGTATTATAGAAAGTACAATCGATTTTTACATTTTTATTGTGGAATCGTGTCATCCATCATCATATTGTTACATGAAAGTATAAGAGAATTGCAATATTCTTTCCAGTTCGCTATAGAACAGATGGGAGACACAAACGAGCGGTAGCGAGCGAATGATTCTGACAAGAATTCTGGAAATCGGTGTTTGTGTAGATGAAATCGTTAATGAAAAACCGTCTCCTGTGGCATATTTATAGGTTTGACCAATCGACAGAGTTTTATTCTTTCATATTCCACCACATATACGAAATTTTTCACTATGACAATCATTGAGTCATTACTACGATTAATATATTGACCAATGAATCAAATGAAAATTTCAATATTCATCTTTCTTCATAGTCAAACAGATGAAAGACATGAGCAAGCGGTAGTGAGTAAGTGATTCTGATTTGTATAGAACATAAAGCTTTCAATAAAGAAAGTATTATTTTGTAAAGAGAAGTTCTAGATTTTTTCCTAGGAATCAGTTTTATACTATTTCTCGAAAAATAAAAAAAAAAGGAAAGAGTGAAAATAGTTAATCTCTGAGATAGTAACCACAAATAGACGTGTATGTACGCACGTAAAATTGTAATGCGTAACAGGATTAGAAAGGGTGGAGGTAGTCAGAGTGAAATGTTCTATAGGGGCTGATTTTGGAGGGTTGCAGACAAGTGGACCGAATAATATAGCTTGGTGAGGGGACTTTCTCAGCATTGTAACTACAACACAGGGACTAGGGGATTTCATTGAATTCGTAATTCTATCATTAACGCTTCAATTGACTGTGACGTGATACAAATACATCTACGATTCGGTTGAAGAAAGACCGAGTATCTTGTGAAAGTAAAGAAATTGAAAAAGCACTTGTTTTCAAAACAGAAATCAAACCATCTGAAGACACTTTATTCCAGTCACAAATTTTCAATTTTCCATTGTATGGGAAATTCAGAAAGTACTCTAACATGAGGTATGTGAGTGCATAGATTTTTAACTTATTATTATTGGTGACAACAGTGGAAGTATACCAACCTAATTTCACACACGATCCAACTTCTATCTATCATTAAATATAAGTACAGAAACTTGTTTCTTGCGATTTTCTTAGACAATAAGGTGTTAGTAAATATAATGTCAGAATATGATGCAGTTTTTCAGACTTTTTCTCTCGGGCACAGATTTTAAAATAATGAATTCTATATGCACGAATATGAAATCATAATATTCAAATAAAATATGCTATTTTTATAAAAATAGAGTAGTATTACTTTTATGGCTATTTTTTCATATGCACTATCATGATACATTCCAGTTTATTTTTCCAATGATAACACAAAAAAGCAATGAAATCTAGTACCAACTGCCAAGTATCCAACTAGTATGATCATCCCACTACAAAACGAATATTTTTTCAAAGTACACTTGAAACGAATTGTTATATGATCGGTGATCTAATGTTCATGAACTTCACATAAATTGGCTAATAATCGCGATATATTTATATATTTATATTTATATTTCTATCCGCGGATAGAAAGTACTAAAATAGGAAATGTTATAACAAGTAGTTACATAAACTCCAAATATATCTGCTAACAGATAGATAGAAAAATAAAAAATAGAAAGTACTGAAATCACAAATCTATATCAAGTAGTCGAACTAGTACCATTTCGTAGGAATTAAGTATTACCTTATGAAGGTTTGAATAGAATGAATGGATTAGATACTCCATATTCTATTCCACTAGAACTTCAAATCTTAATGGAAACTATGTGAAATTTTGCAATTAAAATGTTTAGACTTCAAATGTATATTATATATTTATGCGTTTATCAAACGTTCATCTCACTGCAGAATAAGTATTTTTCCAATGTATGGTCAATTGTTGTAACTTTTATCGAATACCAATACACCAAATGTCTCCAGATCAATTTTCTGATGAAGAGATCATGAAGTAATAAAATAATGAACCTATGTGAAGTACAGAATTATTTCATAGGGGTTCAAAATTATAAATGTTAAAAACGTAAGAAAATACTCCATAAACTATTTCTTTATTCATGTAGGATAAACATTACTTTACTAGAATTTCAAATCCCAGCGGAAACTACACGAATGAAACTTTTACGTTACATTTTCTAACGCATCTTTACTCTCAAACTGAAATAATTGTAACAATGAATCGATTTCAGTTCACGAATAAAGATAATGCCATGACGTAGAATTGTACATTCATACATTAAAAATGATAATGTAAACATTTCATTCGTGTAGTTTTCATTGGGTTTTGAGATACTAGTAAAACAATGTTTATTCTACATGAATCAAGAAATGGCTTATGGAGTATTTTACTATATTTCTACCATTACGATTTTGAATCTCTACGGAATAATTCTGTTCAACTACTTCACATAGATTCATAATTTCGGCACTTTATGACCTCTACATAAGAAAATTGATTTGAAGACTTTTGGTGTACTGACATTCAATAACAGCTACAAAAATTGATTATATATAATCATACATTGGGAAAATACATATTCTGTAGTAGTATGAAAATATTAAAACGTATATACATATAATATACACTAATTGAACTCTGGAAATTTCAATTGGATGGTTTCGAGTCGATTCCAATAAGATTGGAGGTTCTAGTGAAATAGATTATGAAGTATTTAACTCGATTCATCTTATTTAAACGATTAGAAATGTAACTGAATCCCTACGGAATGGTATTACTTTAACCACTCACCATAGATTTTTGATTTTAGTACTTTTTATTCCATGTAAGACGTATGTAATGGGTGTCCACGAAGTGGTGGTCCACAAATTGACAACTAATTTCTCAGATCAAATTTCGGATCTCATTCTCTAGCATCTGTAAGAAAAATATGGTCATAAATTAAATTGAGATTTCGCAAAATATGAGTACAGTAGTTTTTTTCTTGAAAATAGTAACATCACAATCAGTGTATCTTGCTCTCTTTGAGCGCTCTTTTGACTCGCACATTTCTCTTTTTTAATTTTTTTGTAATTTTTATATTCTTCTCTGTAGATTACTAGAGAAACGTCAAAGAACATAGGCGTATAACCTGCTGTACATTTACGAAATTCTATTAAGATGTAAACAAATTTTATTTCTACTACATATATGTACCAAATTCGTAATATTTTTATATCTATAATCAGAATCGCTGTACTAGTTGAATACTTGGAATTTAATGCTCGATTTCAATACTTCCTCTTGTTATCATTGAAAAATTGAGAAATTTAAAATTTAAAATTACAAAATTATTTCATTTTACTTTAAATGAAATTTGGTTATTCAAAATCCATGGCAGAAAAACATAAGGCAGAAAGATGGTTTCATATTTTGTAGTTACTTTGTTACATACATTTGAATAGATTGAGAGTAAGGGAGGATATTTTTAAGTTTTGTTGGATTTCAAGAATGTAATTCAAACAAGAAATAATTCAACGACGAATCGAAGGATACGGAACATACTTGTTGTAAACATATACCTTTTCCCAAAGGTAATTTTTCTACTTTGAAGAATGAAGTTAATTTTGGAGATTTTCATTTGATATTATAATTTACAATCATGGCACTGAACCTCTACGAGGCTATATTAGTTAGTTATGAGTTGATATGGATTTGTGATTTCAGTATTCATTTGTATATCAATAATAGAAATTTGACCTAGACACATTGACATTTATAATGCCACAACAATTGAGGGTACATTGAAAACATATCCACTCTGTAGTAGGATAATCGTTCTATTCGGGTACTTGGAATTTGATGCTCGATTTCCATACGTTCTCTTGTCATCATTGAAAAATATTAAGCTGCAAATTATTTCATATTACTTCAAATGGAATCCATGAGTTCAAAATCCGCAGCAGAGAAACATAAGGCAGAGAAAGATAGCTCCATATTCTACAATTTTTTTCTTACATACATTTAAATCTATTTAAATCAAATAATCATCTTCAGATTTAGATCAACTTCAAAAATATAATTCAAACAACAAATTATTGAACAGCAAATCGAAAGATGTAAACTTTCTCCACATTAACGTAGACTCTTTTTGACGATAAATTTTTAAAAAAAAAGAGAAATTTAGTTATGGAGTATTTTATTTGGTTCCAACTATTTATAATTTTTATATTATACTCCGACAAAATTTAAGTTAACTACTTGACATAAATTTGTGATTCTAGTATATTATATTTTCCCAATAAACTGGAGTTACTGAGAAAATTCAGAATTTCTCTCAATTTCGACTAACACAAAGAAATTCGTATGAAAAAATATCCAGCAAACAAAAAACATGCTATTTGTCCTAAACGGCGACCATTTTGAAAATAAATTTCCTAGAAAGTTTGTATTGAATCGACTAAATGAAAATCTGATCATACTATTCGACTACTTGACATTACATCGTTGATTCCATCACTTTTGCGAGTTCCAATAACAAAGCACTGTTCTGTTGTACATTGACAGTTTATAATGGTTATATATAATAATTGAGTGGACATATTTCTGTCTTACGTATATTTGATGATGGTTTAATAATTCTCTCTATGGAATTCATTAGATTGGAATCCGTAATATAGGAACGTGAGGGGGGAGAATATTTATATATTTTGTCTGTTTAGTTTATATCGAGTCCAAACCGGTGATTATATTTCCCGCGCTCGTCGAACTTGCTAGAAGTTCGCTTCGCTCTGCGACAGGTGGACGCGCTCCCTTCCGTCTCCGCGACCCGCTCTTCTCGTCCGACCACCGCCACGCTCACCTCGACTTCCAGGAATCTCCGAGCGATTTATTTAATAAATAAGTATCTTATTAAACTAGTTGAATAATAACACCACCATAACTAACCAAACACTGTCATTTTACTTTATTCAATCCATTTGTATAGAATAGGATTCCCAGAATTTCCTGGAACTGCATAAAATAATTCGAAAAACAAATCATCTGAAACTGAATCAATGAATAGCCACAATTGTAGTCCACTTTGACATAGTTTCAAGTTGATCCTCTAGGAAGATTTCATTAATTCCCCAGATATGTCGAAAAATAAAGAAAATATATGTTTAAAGCTTTTTTTAATCATTGGATCTTACTATAACATGAATATTATGAATACACATGGATTCTATAGGTTCCAACTCTCATTCGTGTTCAATGTTTCAAAATATAGAACATCAATAATATATAGTTACCGATACATGTATATCTGGCGCTTCCACGCACGTTCGAGGAGAGTAGTTTTGTCAACGTGTCCAAGGGTCAATTGCGGAGTGAAGCAGAGCTGAGAAAAAGCGTTACAATATGTATATATAGCAATGACGGTAACCATAAAGCATGACGAATTGGAGTAACATTATAATATAATATTTTTTTCATTTATTTTAGCTTTATTAACCCATTAAAAACCAGGCAAAACCTGGCAGAGATATCGAGAAACGAACTATGCCATTCTCTGCATAACCAAAAAAAAAATACCCGTATTCTTTCTTTTGTCGATTACAATTGTTTATAACAAATTATTTAAACAAGTAACCCAAAATTTCGTAATGTTGCAAAACTGAATGCGGATATCGATTTCACGGGCAAAAACACGACAATAACCTATGTAACGTTTTTTTGTCAGAGTCCGATTTGTTAGTGTAAAATGAGGATAAACAATCGTATGTCCTTCGACTGGGAAGAGGGCATTGACCACGCCAAATACCATGCAAAATCTGGCAGAGATATCGAGAAACGAACTATGCCATCTTTTGCATAACTAAAAAAAAATACCCGTGTTTTTTCTTTTGTCGATTACAATTGTTTATAACAAATTATTTAAACAAATAACCTAAAATTTCGTAATTTTGCAAAACTGAACGCGGATATCGATTCTACGGGCAAAAAAGGAAAAAAACCTATGTATTGTTTTTTTGTCAGAGTTCAATTTGTTAGTCTAAAACAGGAACAAACTTTTCACATGTAAATCATCCTTCTCATCCGCCTTAGATGTAGACCCGCGGAATACCGTAGTGTTACATGCTACAATTGGATGAGCTTATTTTTCTTCAAAACCTTTCGTGTTAGAGATTACGTTTGAGTGGCAGGCTAACGGTGGTACATCAATTGAAAAAAAAAATTTCTTTCGAAACGAGGCTTTAGAAATAGAACTTTTCATGAAAATAGATCACATCATTCTGTGTCGATAACGCAATTGATAATGTCGAGACGGAGAGTTAGGGATCTACCTGATTTAGTTGAGGATTCTGACATTGATGAAGATCAATATGTCAATATAGCATTTGTTCCTGCTGATCATGGAAGTTCAATGGAGATTCGGATGTTGATCTAGAAGAAGATATAACATCTCATGTTCTTCCTACAGGTTCTTACAAACATGTGAAAAGTACTTACACAAGTACTCAAAAATTGTTGGAGCCGAATCATATTTACGATTGGGAAGATGAGACTCTGGATAATATATCTCCTGATATCGAGAACAACTCCAATCTGTCAGCTATTTATCCATTGTTTTTTAAAAATTCCTTAGAATTATTCGAGTTATTCTTCTCGGAATCGATGAAGAATCATGTTGTGGAAGCTACTGCTGAGAATCATTTCGATTTGTCTAAAAATAATTTAGAAAGATTTATTGTAATCATAATGATTACTATTTTCAATTCTAGAAAACGTCTTTATGATTATTGGTCAACAAAACGAATCCAAGAGTGTCCAATCATTACCGAACTTATGACGAGAAATAAATTTGTTACCATCAAGAAGAATATCCGTATTTACAAACATCAAGATGAAAATCCAACTGACAAAGTTTGGAAAGTAAGAACGATGTATGACATGTTCCGTGAGAATTGCATGCAACAACGACTACAACCTATCGGTAGATGAGGTAATAGTGTAATATTTCGGTAAATTTGGTATCAAGCAGTGTATCAGGAATAAGCCTATTAGGTTTGGAATGAAGATTTGGGCACTTTGTTTTTCTGATGGATACATCTATGACCTCGATATTTACACAGTCAAATCAGAAAATAACACACAAAATATTTTAGCTTCTGTTGGATTGGGTTCAAGAGTAGTAATACAATTACTTTCTACTTTGTTAGAAGGAACCGAAAAAGAAGATTTGAGTAAGTACCACGTGTACTTTGACAACTTTTTCTCTAATCCAGACCTAATGATACATTTGAAGAAGAATGGTTCATCATCAACAGGCACTGTCCGGCAGAATCGCGTGAAAGAGAAGGTCGAAATGCCAAAAAAAGCTGAAAGAGAAACCACTATTTCTAAGCATGAAGCAAATTCAGGGTTGAATTTCATTACGGTAATGGATTTCAAACCCGTAACGATTCTCTCAACTAAATATGGGGATGAACAGAAAGTGTCAATGCAAAGATGGCAGGAATCGTCGAAAAATTCCATTCTTTTCCCTCATTCTTTTTTCATGTACAATCAACACATGGGTGGTGTCGATCTCCACGATCAACACTCTAAAGCTCTGATGCCTTCGATAAGAGGTAAAAAATGGACATGGTGCCTTTTTATGCGACTTATTCAAGCATCTTTCGCGAACGCTCCGGTGATTTATAATAAACTTCGAAAAGGAAGGTTCCAAAGATATTGTTCAAGAAGTGTGTGAATATTACATTCAGAAGCTATCATCAGTACGTATTCGCAGGGAAAAGAGGAAGTCTGAAAATTCTTCAGAACACATCATGAAACAAGGTAGTATGAAAAAATGCGGGATAGGTACGTGTTCGACGAGAACTGAATGGTTCTGTGCGAAATGTTGCAAACCTATTTGCAGAAAACACAACGAAGATCACAGCAATGAGCCATGATTGGGAAACTTATTGAAATCTTCACTACTTTGCGCACGATTGTTTATCCTCATTTTGCACTAACAAATTTAACTCTGACAAAAAAACGTTACATAGGTTTTTGTTGTGTTTTTGTCCGTGGAATCGATATCCGCATTCAGTTCTGCAAAATTACAACATTTTGTTTGAATAATTTGTCGTTTGTTTGAATAATTTGTTATAAACAATTGTAACCGACAAAAGAAAAAACACGGGTATTTTTTTTTAGTTAGAGTTAACAACGTCTTTTATAGTATGTAAACTGTAATAAGAATATGTGATACTCCAACAATATGAGAATTAATCAGAATGAATACCGATGAAATAATAAATTGACTCATGTGTCTATTATGGATTTCATTTTTTTCAAGCAATATAAGAGATAAACTGATTTTGCCACATGCTTGACGCAACATTTTTACTTTTTTTTAAAAAGTTTTTTTTAAGGATTTCAAGTCTTCGCGGAGTATTATATATTATAAAAATAATAATTAATGAAATGTATATGCACTAAGGACTCACACATTAGCGTCAGTAATAAGATTCAGTAGATATTTTTCCAAGATATTTGTATGCATGAGCGTTACATAAAAAAATACAAATAATCAGGAGGAATTAATTAATTCATTATCTTAAGGGGAAGTTCTCATCTAACACGCACCTCGAAAATGACTCATTTTTCTTTATTTTTTGCTTCATAGAAGGAATTGAATAAATGGTATGGAACTTCTTCACACGTATTTATATATTATTTGAGTATACAAAAAAAATTATCATTAAAAAATAATTATTTTGTAATGAATTAAACACACGTTTATGGGCACGCCTCTAAAAAAAGTTTCCGCATGGTGGGAATGCTAGGTCCTCCAATTTTTATCTCAAATCAAAAAACGGAAAAGTTTCAAAGAATATATAACATTTATGGGATATTATACCGATGATACCGAAAAAAGGTTGAAAATCAACAAAATGGCGGACTTGTGAAATTTACGTACCAATTTCGCACTTTTTTTGCTATTAAAATCGATATATAGACAAAAAATAATAATACAATTGATGGTTTTATAGGTATAGGATCCCAGGAATTCAATTGTCTTCAAAATAAAGAAAGATTCAAGTCGATACCTCGATTAGTTTTTGAGCTAAGATTCCCACCAGTTTAAAAAAAGTCATTTTGAGATAAACGCGTTTAAAGATAAACGAATCTTTAAACGCGTTTAATCGGGTACTCTGACCACCTGGACATCGTTCGGTTCCAGGGTGAGCTTCCCTAAGCAAGAATTCCAGGAGCACACCCTTGGAATACCGTCATCGGGTACTCTGACCGTCTGGACATCGTTCGGGTCCAGGGTGAGCTTCCCTAAGCAAAAATTCGAGGAGCGCACCCTTGGAACACCGTCATTGGGTACTTTGACCACCTGAACATCGTTCGGGTCCAGGGTGAGCTTCCCTAAGCAAAAATTCCAGGAGTGCATCCTTAGAATACCGTCATCGGGTACTCTGACAATTCAGAAGGATTCACATCTGCACTTCAAGATTGATTCGGATGAATCCCTAAATTAATTCAGACTTTCAAATCGATCAACCTGATATCCCAATCGGTCAATCCATATACATTCTCAGGTACATTCACCTGGATTACTAGGACCATCCACTCTCGGTTTTTAAGCCAATTCACCTCGATTTCCAGGTTACAGTTTTCCTGGAACTTGGAGTCAAGATGGATTGCTCTAGATATTCAGGCAGATATTTGAGTGGATCGATCAGGAAATTCATGTGAATATACTTCAATAACCAAACATTAGATGGATTGATCGGGAACCCAAGGTGGAAATCCCGGTAAAACGCATGTTATAAATCCTGGCAATTCAACGTGAGATTTCACGTGTACGCACCTGATAATGTTAGGTTCATTGACCTAGAAATCATGCAAATTCTATATATTTATGGTTTTCATATTCGACCAACGATTATAAATTCAGGAATTTCGTCATTGGATCCATATCTAGCATACCTTATTTGCACTAGTTACCAAATTCGAATGAAACCTGTTTTATTTTGGAAGTTATATTGGAAAGTTGAGTAGGTGGTCGGAAAGTGAATTCCGTATCCTGTTTGTAATAAATTTGATAACCGCGCGAATGCATCCAAGTTTTTAATCGTTGAACATTATCAAGAAGACAGCTATATTTCAAATGAAATTCTTCAAATGACAGCACGATGAGGACATTACTTATCAAAGAAACCGAAAAAAAATTAAAAAAAATACGAAAAAAAATTGGCAGGTTTCGGAGAGGCTCGTAAAGGACTGAATTACAATTTTAAATTTTTACTTAAAGAATAGATTTTGCGAAAACTATCAGAGATATCAAAATGAATTTTTTTTGTATTCTCATTACTGTATAAGGTACTCTTAGTAAAAATCTCACTATCGTGGGTATGATTTGAAACTTGAAAAAAAATCGCATATTTTTTGAGGTCATGTTTCCCTTTGTACCTATTTTGCAACAACAATTTTCGAGATTAATGTTTCGGAATACTTAATCTTCATGCAAAATTTAATAACGAAACTTTTTTCTTCCTTCCATTTTACTCTAGGATTGATAGTTTTCATACTAACTCAAAATGAAAAAGGAAAAATGCAGATTTTTCAACATTTTCGAAAATAAAAACATGAAGCCATACTTTTCAGTTTGACGCACATGTCTCATTCGATTTAGAGTCATTTTCCGGAGGGAACCCAAAAGTTTTTAGCGAAAGTATATGAAAAGTCCGAGATAGCAATTTTTCGAACAGATGAGTCCCGTGCTAGCATAGTATGAGCAAAATCGATATACTCTTCACCAGTCCCAAGTATCACAAACTCTATGGGTAAGTCATAGTGAGACTTCGGTAAGGGATGATTTAGATTTGTACTGCGTATAGTTCAATTTCTCAATTGTTGTTCGAGTTGGTGGAATTTCAAATAATAGTAACTCTGATTTTATGCACTCACACGATTGATTATGGGGTTAAGCTATTTTTTCTAGCCAAATATATCTCTGGTCGTTCTTTTAAATCTACTATTTCTGACACTCTCCTTATTTCTCTTCGTTTTATCTGCCCTCTTGCATCGAATGATTTTCTTTTCAAGCTTGTGTCTTTTCTTGCTATCTCGACCACGTATAGCCAATAACTGGGTTGAACCTACGAGACGCGGTATTTTATAGCCCCTCCTTGATCTTATTTAATTTATCCTCGGCTTTCTGTTTCAAAATTTCCCCAGACTCTCTGACGCGACTTTTGAATGCTTCTTCTACAGGGGTATCCATAGTGGTGACATCAGACATTATATTCAGGCCTGTGCTAAGAGCCTCTTTCCCTACAGCTTTAGCACCACGGGATCTGTAGTATATTGAGCGTTAACTCTATGTTAGTTGTAGGAATAATAAATGAATGCTCCAGAGAGTAAGGTGCTAAATTAGTTTAATGATATAGGAAAGATGTATTTACAGGAGTCGACCGTTCACTCGAGCGCTGGGCTTGTAACTGCCGAAACAAGCCGCTCGGTCGTGAGCAGTCGTGCAAACATATACAAACGAATCCACGCACATACCACACGCACACGTACATTTGAATACTTTGATGTACATCACAGGATCAAAGTGGCATGACTCTACGAAATAAGCCAGCCAAAAAACGACCGATACCACCGTGACCTCGTTGATGGTTTGAACCAACAAAGATGTGACCTATCCCAGCTACCTCCCCACCACCTACTTGGACACCAAAGTATTCAATGTATCAATCCATCTTAATCCATGCGTTTAAAATTTAGTGTAGCTGTCAACGTTCCAAAATAAAGTGGTAGAGAATCACTTCGTTGGTCTTTGATATCTATCTCGATGGTTTGAAATGAGCTGATAAGCAAGGGTATGTACATTGGTGGGGAGAAATTCTTTATGCTCAGCCCTCCGTATGTAAATTTGTCCAAATTGAGAGATATAACCTGCAGCAGTTATGCTTGAACATCCCTAGTAACGTATGGTGCGCATATGTCCGTGTATAACATCAACATGCAAGGTAAACCATTCATAAGGTGTACCGGTCTGTTGCATTGCAACGATACGTCGTCGAATCCCAGAATGTTTTTCCATTTCTCGGGCAGAGCAAACTCGAGTTCCGCTTTGCAGTTAGAATTGCATGTACTAAAAGCCCTCACGTATGTTCCTCGTTCAAAGATGAAAAGGAAATGATTGTTTTTCACGCATTAATTATTCATTTCGGCGATAAGAGGCTCGTCTTCTATGTAGACGCCATGATGAATCTGGGATACGTCTATTTCCCTTTCCTCACTGGTAAATTCAAAGACAAAGAGTTGTTACCGACGACTACAGCGGAGATATGTGAGAGGTCCGACAAATTACCGGCCATGATGACTCAAACGTCTTCTTGTGATAAATGCTGAAAGGTTAGCGGTATTTGGAGCTCTGTTAGAGCCACGGACCATGAGCCGTGTAATCGTATCTGTTGAGGTAGCTGTGTAACGAAATGAGTCGTTATGTTTGCTGGAGTGCTTCATCTTTGTCATTTTGGCAGCAAATCACCAATAATAGTTCCTATCAGAGGGGCGAGGAGCGCTGGTGAAAATCCACCACCGTGTCAAACGACGATTCTCTTCTTCAAGATCATCATGTGCGCGCGCTAATTTTCTGATAACGGGTGCGTGTTTGCAAAGACGCAACCTGTGGTTCTTGATGAGAATAATGTATCCGTTTAGTACGTTCAAGGCACACTAGCAAATGTGTCTGACGAGTTGTGGATCGGCTCTGCAGAAGATAGCGTTACGCTGTTCGGCATCGAGGCTCTGGAATGTCGATATATTTCCGTCCTATGGGACAATATCTTTTCGAAGCCATCATAGCGGCGCAACTGGCACGTTGTTCGTAGGGTCGCTACCTGTTATCTTTTTTTTAGTCAAATGAACGTACTGATGTTCATTGTCAGGAGAAATGCATGCTCGGTATCTTCAACTATCTGGGGTTTTCTGCTTCAAATCTATCAGAAGATAACCGAATGGCCGCGAAGTCGCGTCCCAGTAAGACTCCTGTAAGAATCGCGGGTCTTCGGGATACAGTTGCCTGGCAAGATGTTGTATTTGAGCGATCTTGTACTTTTCTACAAATCCCGATGTACTGAGCATTCAGAGATATGTCTCTTTGTCCTTTTCATTGTTGTAGAATGTTTTAGGTTATAAATATAATGCTCAGATTATTGTGATGGCTACGTTCCGTGAACAGGTTCACAATGCTTTTACCCGAGGATGATTCTAGCATAAGATCCTCGATGATCAGGAGTTTTGGTCTGCAATCGCTTGTATAATCCCCGTTTTACGGTAGACCCTCGCAAAACTATGGTTTTGCCAAATTTCTTGAAGCCTGACTGCCACTCGGAGTAGTATAATACGATATTTTTCAAAAATTTGTCCACGAACTCGGCTTACCGCAACCCGTAGGCCCGCAAAGCATCAACGTCCAGGGGCGTTTCCAATGCATAGCCATGACAACGACTTATGGTTAAGACATCCGGATTGCGATTTTATACGTGAGTTCTATCGAACTCCCTTCCTGTTCGCGGTGGAGAGAAGGCCCCGCAAGTATCGCAAGGATCGCGCAAGCCTAACGCAGAAACGCTCGTGCGAGCCTGAAACGCTCAGGGGCCTGCTTCTGTAACTTAAAATCGACTTGAGCTTCCGCATGCTCGCGAAGCACTGATAGAATTGTACGTTACGCCCTATTTGCCACGTTGTTTGTTTGTCTAGTTCCTTTTCCTTACCTTGTGGATTTTTTTCGGATTATTTTGAGAGAAATAATAATTGTAGTCTTTTTAAAATATATATTGATTTCATTCTTCAGTTACAGTTTCAATAACACCACCGTGAAACACACTACAGGAATAAAAACTATATGAATTATGGTCTTGTGCACTGTTACACTGCCAACCGCGACAATATGCCTCTGGAATCGTAAACGATTACGAGCCATCTGCATCCATTCTGTACCTTTTCGGGCTTTTCAACTTTCACCAGGTCACTCTGTCAAAGCGGGAACAATATTTGGCTCTCGTCAAATTGTACGTTTCTTTTTACTTCTTGATTTCTCTTGATATGGAACAGAAGGAAAAAATTATCTTTCGAAAATATCTGCACGCTTAAATCCGTGTAGGTAACTTTGTCTATCTTTCACGAACCATCTCAATTCGTAAACAAGTTGGCATGTTTTTGTCTCTTGCAACATAACAACATCGTGACGAGTTGTTCGTCTTATAGCCATTGACGATACCTCCATTTGAGGGTATTCATCGAGCACCAACTTACGAACCAAATCAAAATTAATTTTATCGTTGGTGGAATTATTCAAACGGATGCCCCTGACCTTGATTATCGATTCTTCGATACCATCTGGAGTCACGTATTCGTAACCGTAGAATTTTGAGCCAGCCAAAACGAATCGCCTTATGTATGTACCCTTATCTTTTTTAGCAAGCTCGTCGGTTAGTTCACCTAGCATGGAACCAATAAGTAGTCCATGTTCGTTAATCGAGCTATTGTGAAAAATCAAATCAGTGTCTGCCACTTAATGCGTATAAGCAATGTGGCGAGGTAAGCCGTCAATGCAGACGGAGAGGCTGCTGGCTCGGGAGGGCAGCACTCTCCAGCGCAACGCGAGTTCCGCCAGCACAAGGCCGTTATCGTCCGGAGCCCTCAACGAGACACACGCAACCGCGAACCGAGACCCGAGAGTGCCGTAACGCGAGAGTGCCTGAGAGGAGAGCGCAAGATCAAGTGCACGAGCGGGAGCACCAGGACGCCGAGGCCGAAGACCGCACCGCAGACTACAGCAGCCCTAGTGAGACCAGTAGGAGCCAAGAGAGAGAGAGAGAGAGAGAGAGAGAGAGAGAGAGAGAGAGAGAGAGAGAGTGCACAAGTCAGCTGCGACATAGAGGTTTGCGAGTGCGCGTCGCGGCCCCGGTGACCCCCCCCCCCCCAGTGACCACGTGTGTTGACAAGCGCGCCAATATACTCCCAGGAACGCCGAGAACGACGGGCTTTGGCCTTGGCCCGGACTTTTCCCCTCGCCCTGGCATGAACGGACGCGCGCGGAGGCGACTTCATTCCCCGCACGCCAGCTGCCCCCCCCCCCACGCGAGAAGCCTGCGCTCCCGGGGGATAGCCAAGGCACCCTGGCGCTCTGTACAAAAACGGAGTGCCCTGGTTCGAGCGAATCCTTAGCGTGTCCTAGTGTAACCTGGTGCGAACGGGCACCAGGCCACAGCAATCGAAAAATTCCAACCGTGCATGTACAATCGTGAAGGCAGCAACGATCACACTGGTTTCTCCTAAGGTTGCCAATGACGATGCTTTTTCCTTGTAACACCAATGAACATGCAATGTATTGTCGTTCACAATATCGGTATTGAAAACATTGAAATAACTTTCTTTGTAAATTTTCTCAAATTCATTCTCAGCCTCTAAATTCCACTCTTTTCCCCAAGATGTTAGTTCCAAGCTACGAATAACATGTCTAGGTTCCAGTATCAAACGTACGGTATATATCCAACTGATTTTTTCATAATGTTTTATAATTTTATCTCTTCCAGCTTTGAAAACGAGTAATAATTTTTTTTATCTCGATTGCGATCAATATTTTTGTCTAGGTCTTTCACGATTGGTTCTATTCTGTCTAGAAGCATGTGAAAACCAACCACAGCAGACGGCATACTTGCTTTTCTTTTAGAGGATACATATCACTTAAATATTCAAAATACTGAGAAAAGTGTGTTATTTCCTGGACTATCTTCCATTCTGAGTAATTCAGTCTGTTATCTTCAATTTCTTTACAACTTTCCCAGAGATCCTCAGAAATTCCATATTTTCTTACACGTCGATTCCACTCTTGATATTCTGTTACCAAATGTTTAATCTCATCGGAACACCATCGGTCTCATCTACACTTAATTTGAAATGTTCATCTATGGATGAGTTAATCCATTGTACAACATCCTGTGCATCAGGATTAAATGTATGTGCTGTACAGCAAAAATGTTGATTTTCATGATCAAATTTGACATTTATTTTTTTTTCAACAGAAAAGTGAGTTCTTTCAAGAGAGTTATATAAGATTAAGCGCTATCATATGCTATGTCTTGTATATATTTCTCTAATCCAAGGGAATCGACTACAGTTTTGAGTAATCTAGCAATATCCTTTCCAGAATGTTCACCTTTTGACTGAATAAGATCGAGAGCAATAAATTTCAATTCCCAATTTTTATCAACAAAATGTACCGTGATACCGTAATAGGGCATGAAATTTTCAGTATCTACAGTGAATGACGACTTTGAATCATTACTAACAAGAATTGTTTTCAAAATTTTTTTGCATCTTTGAAAACTGCACCATTGCTGCATCACGCATGGCAGTCTTCTTGGGAAATAATAGTTATTTGTTTTGAAGGTCTTGAAGAGATTTCGTGTGGCTGAATCGTTGAAGAAAATATGAGGCAAATTTTCATGTGCCAGTCAACATACGAGAATTCTATCCAAATCATCTGGTTTCTCATCTTGCTAAATATGAAATGTTCACAATGTATAGATAACTGGCCAGTAAGAAGTAGTTCTGTGGGAGTATATATTGAACACTACAGCATCCCAAATCGGGGCATGTTACAGTACAGACATCCATTTATATTTGTCCTGTCAAGATCCATAGAAGTCACCCGTTCTGCTTCTTAGAATGATTTTTATGTATTCACATATTATGCTATGCGTTTTGTGATTTTATCTTCAATATTTGAACACGCGTTTTTCCTTCATTGTTCTTATATCAAATTTTATTTTTTTCTCAATATACATCGATTCATTATGGACTAGAACTTTCCAAATCTGAATAAATGAAAGTTCTGAAATCAATCCATATTTCTTCTTCCATATGCCTTCAATTCGTAGAACCCAACTAAACAAACTTATTTGAAATCATGACAATAGCTTGTCTAGGATGGAATTGAAAATATTTGTACCCGCTTGGACTTTGAATTAAGTAGACTATCATACAATCATGAAAATGTTAAATATGAGTCTACAACAGCTTTCAGAATCAAAGGTAGTTTAAGCGGGTACTACTTATTTTCCGAATGATACCATAACCATGCTACTTATCATGACTTCCATTCAAAATTGTCCAGATGAATTCAATTTGTAGATGCCAACTGAAAAAACTGATTTACGATCATGACAATAGCTTGCCTATCTGACAAGTTCATCCTGATAAATTTCAATACATTTTACCATTTTAGCTTCTCACAAATATTCTCATAAGTTCAAAAATTTTATTATTAAATTCGATACCAATTACTATTGAAATTGAACGTTTTTACTTTTATAGTATCGAACCTTCCTAAAGAAAGGTACAACTATCTGAAGAGTAAAGAACGGTTCTAAGGTGGTACATATTGAATATCAGCTCGCGTGTCATGTTAAAGTACAGAAATCCATTCATATCAGTCTTCGCGAGATCAAGTACATTTCACCCTTCCTGCTTCTTGAAATAATTTTCATAAGTTCACATATTCACATATGCGTTTCGTAATTTCATCTTCAGTATTTAGGCACACATTTTACTGTCATTCGTCTTATGTCAAATTGTATTTTTTCAAAATACAGCAAATTATTATGGATCAGAACTACTCAAACCTTAGCAAATGGAAGTTCAGAAATCAGTTCATATTTGTCCTGGCAAGTTCAAGTACATTCAAACCTTTTTTCTACTAATAATCATTTCTTCACGTATGACAAGATGTATTTTGTAATTTTATCTTCAATATTTTGGCAACAATAAATATTCATTACAGTATTGGAGCATTGACAAATAGTTCATTTGGTTTCTATTTCTTGTATTATATTCCTCACTCGATGGAGCAAGGAGAAATTTAGTGAAAAAAATTGATATTCACTGTTTGACAGTCATAAGCAGCTAAATGAATCTCTTCATCATGCGACCCTAATATACCATTTTCAATGAATATGGACTAGAATATGAATGTGGGAATGGAAAATTCAACCATTGTTGTATTTGTGTGTGTGTGTGTGTCTTGTTTTTTTTTCATCTACGATAACTCTCGAAGGAACTCTCGAATTTGAGAATGTTCTCTGAGTAATTTCAGATCTTTTTTGTTCTTATAAATTTTTATAAATTTTTCGATCGGCCGGCTAAGAAACGCACAGAAAAATTTCTAAAAAATAATTTCATTATTTTTTTTCTCAAAAACTATAGATCAAATCGAAAAAATTATAGGAACAAAAAAGTCCTAAAATTATTCAAAAAACATTCTAAAATTTTTTCAGAAGTTTTTAAGCAAATGCGTTTTTTTTTTGAGAATTTGAAAAATCAAAATTTTGAAAAATTTCATCAAAAAATTCTTTAAAAAATCGAGAGTGTTCTTCGGGTGATTCTAAGACTTTTTTGTTCTTAAGAATTTTTCGATTTGACCCATAGTTTTCGAGAAAACAATTGCCAAGTTGAAAGCTACAATTTTTTCGGTCGGCCGCCATTTTGGGTCTTCCAACAATAAATTTGAACAATTAGAACTATGCCAACTTTCAGTTTAGGGTCCATGGACGCTCGAAATTCACTTCCCGGGGTTCGTTGCGACCGGTTTCCATATTTTACGGTTGACACAAAAAAAAATGTTGACCCGAAATTTTGTGTTTTTTTGCAATCAATTGTTTATAACAATGAATGCGTTTATTTAATCGAGATAAAAGTAACGGAATCGCAAAGCTGACAAAATTTTTCACAAGAAAATGTTATTCCCAAATTTTTTGAACCATTATAACCATATGAAATCTATCGCTCAAAAAAACGGCCGTCGAGCGGGGCGCTAATGGGTTGAGGCCTCTTTGAGAAAGCATACTGCTAAGGCACTTGGCAGCGGTTTTTTTCCATAATACGATCAATTTCATAACGACTGAAAGAAATTTTCGATATTATTTGATGAAAATCTAAGAAATTACACAAACATTTTACGACATCCAAAATATGGTTTGCTTATCTATTGAAACTGGAAGTATCAGAGATTCAAATTATTCATTCAGGTGTTTTGCTATAGTTCAATTGAAAATCATTAATCATATTCACAATAACTGGGAAAATTATGAATCTTTCATTCTATATGACAGAATTACTAATATACATTAATCCATGTCATGTAGTCATGAATATGGAGGACAAACAGAATTATAAGCATTTATTGAAATATATAATACTCGAGTATCTATAGTAAACAATATTATTATGAATGTTAGTCTTCACAATAGTAATAACCATGTAGTTATTACGAACTCTGTCTATTATTTCCTGATCCGTGCGATAGTGGACGTTATGATATTGTAGATTTTTTAATTGACGACTGTTTATTCATCATTCCATGAGAAACTACATAGAGTCCATCGTAATAATTCCTCTCATTTTACATTTTTATGATTATATGATATGATAGCCTTCTCAATAAAAAGTTTAAGCGGGTACTAATATTTTCAATTCTCCCCTTGGCAAGCTTCTTGTTAAAGTCACGACTGAATCAATCTAAACAAGTGATGTGAAAGAAAGATGCGTGAAATAGTCAAGATGCCTTTTTCTTAGTACGATCAATTTTATAACGGAATTTTTTATTTCATTCGAGGAAAATGTAAGAAGTTCCTCAAATTTTTCACTGCATCCAAATTAAGGTTTACAATTTTTGAAGATGTAAATTTCATATGGAAACATTACTAACATCACTAACAATAGAATGATTAAGAACTTCCGATCCCGGCTGTTTTTATATAAGTTTTATAACAAACATGTTACAAAATTTACAAACTCCTTAATAATGTTATTCGGAGATTCAATATCAAGTATGAATACAAAAAGTGATATAACGGAATATTCCTGTCAATGCTCTTAATTTGATAGATATTTTAACAAATTTTTTCAGTAACAAAACACATGTAGACTTCTTCTTTACATCTCTTTTCTTGATTCAAGTTATTTCAGAAATCTATTAATGCATTCAAATCATTCAATTGATCTCAATATTTTCATAGCTTGGATTTTGATTCCGTGCCTTCATAGGAAAATTATTCTTTACATTTCAGAAATTGGAATTTTTGACTATACACACATCTTTAGCGTTTCCACAATTTCATAATGTGCGTTCGTAAAAAGGATTCTTCGCAAAGTTGGAACGAAATATAATTTAGGATATTTACAATTTATTCACTCGAATGGCTACTAGCGATGAAAATCAATGATGCCAATTCAATCAATGGAGGAGTACATCGAAAAGAAGCTATATTTCTCATTTCCGGCGCGTGAGGAAACAATAACAAGAAAAGAAAATAGAATGAACTAATAATTGATGCCAAAATATTGAAGATAAAATTACAAAATACATCTCATAATACGTGATATTATAGAAATGCTTGTAAATAGCAAAGAGAGTAAAATGTACCAGAACTTACCAAGACAAATATGGATTGATTTCAGAATTTTCATTTGCTCAGATTTGGGTAGTTCTGTCCATAATGAATTGATGAAAATTGAAAAAAAATATAATTCGACATCAGAACAATAAAGGGAAAACGTATGCCTAAATATTGAAGATAAAATTACAAAACAAATACTATGATATGTGAATTTATAATAATCATTCCCAGAAACAAAATGATTGAAATCTATCGATCCTGACAGGGCAAATATGATGTTGGTTTTATATACTTCAACATGCCTCGATCTTGGATGCGCTGGTATCTAATATATACCCTCGTAGAACTACCTTTTGCTCGTCAGAAAATTGTACATTTTATAGAAAGGTTTGATACTCTTCAATCTAAAAGTATGAAAGTAATAATATGAAAGTAATATCATTCCGTTATAGTTGTGCTTGACATGAAATTGCAGAACGGATCAGAGAATTTGTGAGCTCATCAAAGTATTTGTGAAAATCTGAAATGATAAAATGTATTTGAACTTGTCAGGATGGATAAGAATTGGTCTCTGTACTTCCATATGCTGAGATCAATATATACCTCTGCAAAACAATTCTTTGCTCGTCAGGAAATTGTACCTTTCTTTAGAAAGGTTCCATACACTTTAATCTGAAATATATCTATTTAAATACTATAGTTCGAAGATTTATTTAGGCTTGTCAGAATATTGATATATTTCGAAAAATTGTAAATGAAAAATTCTTGCTCCAATGTACAGAATGTTCGATAACATCTCGTATATCGAACATATCATACTGACTAACTGAAAATTCTGATGTATCTGTTGGACTTCCTTTAATTTTGATAATCTAGAAATACAAGTCCACTCAAACACGTTTCACTGACTAGGAGACCACTTGGGATGGGTCATCAATCTTGACCAACATTTTTTTGGTGTTTACTTGTGGCAAGAATAGAGTGTATCCAAAGTTTTAGGGTCCAACGCTCCCAAACATCCAAGATATTAATTTATGTATTTTAGTAAGAGGCGCTAGTTTGACAATATGTCATCTGAGACGTATTTCCCTTACTGCAATAAAATTTCACTGTTCTCACTGAACACCACATCACATTTTATCCTGAAAAACATATAGAAGGAGTAAATAACGTGTAAACTCAACAAACCTTACTTCCATGTCTTACTCACATAGAGTAAAGCATGAAATATATGAAAAATTCAACCCTATTCGACTTTTCACTCTTTCCTTGGATACTAAAGCAATAACAACAAGTGTGTGTTATAGTATAATATTGGTCGACATATGTTCAGAATTGAAGTTTTTATGAGTAAAAATCAAGTCTGACACTGAATTGTCGTCCAATGATACACATACTGCATTTGTGGCCTTTGTGCTTGGATACTGTCTCCAAGCACAGAGTATAAAGTCGATTAGGGTTGATTTTTTCATATATTTCATGTTTTACTCTATGTGAGTAAGACATGGAAGTAAGATTTGTTGAGTATACATGTTATTTATTCCTTCTATATGCTTTCCAGGATAAAATGTGACGTGGTGAGAACAGTGAAAGTATAGTGCAGTGAGGAAAATACGTCTCAGATCACTTATTGTCAGACCAGCGTTTTTAACTGAAATACAAAAATTGATATCTTGGAAGTTTCGGAGTGTTGGATCCTAAAACTTTGGATACACTCTATTCTTGCCACAAGTAAACACCAAAAAAATTTTGGTCAAGATTGATGACCCTCATCCCAAGTGGTCGCCTAGTGAGTATACAAATACTTAAAAGATTGTCAATATGAGGAACTTCGTTTTATGTAAAATGGTCCAAGTATGAATTGTGTAAAGAAAATTTATTCGAAATATGGTTCCTTCTAAACGTCCATAGCGATTCATTCTTCCATTTCTCACCCTTTTTTCGCAAGCGTCTTTTTCCAAGAGTTGTCTCATTTTCTCTTCCAATATTTCCTTCAAATAGTTGATCTGAAGCAAGTAACTATTTCCGCTAATCACGTATGTATATGGAAAATTAACATAACCATAAGGGGACCCGTTCCGGTCGGAGATAGCATTATTAGAGTTAAACCAAACCCTAATTCTCAAATATATAGATTTTCTTATCTTTCATGAATTCCACGTATTACACGTAAGTGAATAACAATGACCTAGAAGCTCGTGACGAGCCTGACGAGGCTAACTCCTCTCATCTCTAATAAAGAAGAATATATTCAGTGAATTGATATGATAAATTATTAATGATTCCTATGTTCATTAGCAGATTTTGTGAGCCTAGAACTTTCCAGTCAAAGGTCTACAATTTTTCCTGAATTATTTAATTTGTATTCTAAAGATTCTCCGATCATACTCGAATTTCAATTTCCGCGTGTATTTAATTGGAGAATTCTGCGTCTATATTAACATATTCTGGAAATAGAATGCATTCCAACTCAAGTACGTTGCAACATATTCTCAAGTTGCAACGCTTCGCCAGCATGATTTTGCTGGCCTCACAGCCTCCACATATGTATAGATGGATTTGTTGTGGAAAATATCATTGAGTTTCTTATATGTAAAAATGAATGATTATGTGTCCTCCTGTCTTGTCGAACTGTTGAATTTCTTCAGAGAACCATCAACATTGTTAAAGAAACTACATTGGGAAAAGGTTGAGTGAGTGTACAAATTGGGTTCTCATCGTGAGTACTAACTTGTTAATGTTCTGTAAGTTTTTTTGAGCAAAGTATTCTCTATATGGCAGTTTGAGATTAGATTTTTGTTAGATTTTATAATGGAAATGTCGAAAAATGAATTATTCTATTCTTCAGATTATAATTAACACGATTACAGATGCATATAACAATCACAAGTAATCTTGTTATACAACGAATTTTGCTGACGATTTCCGGAGAATTTTCGGTTCTGTCTTATTTTATTTTATTGTATATGTGCAAAATAATTAGACTCTACCATTTTCATGTTCCTTTTTTCAATTATTTATTCCAATAAATAGCCTGACTTCTATTGTTATTTGATAATTATATTTATTTGCGCATAGGTTTGAATTCAGTGCACACGCGATAGCTTAATAAAGCAAGGGGCGGGTCCAGAGGCGGAGCTTGGCCACTTGAAATCTCTTTAGTTCCATCCTTCTGTCTGCTGCGATCCTCCTCTTCGTGTAAGTACATCCCCTCGAACAACTACCGTCAGTTCTTTGCATCCAGGGTCGTTAGTTAGCTGGAGTAAGAAAAGGAAGAATACATCCACACGTTCAATTTTTTATGGACGTAGGCATTTCTTTATAGAACTGAACTAGCAATATCAGTATTGGATGAGTAGGAGTTTGAGAAAGGTATCCTAAGAGTGTTCTGTCGGAAATAATTCTAGTTCCATAATTGTATCATTTGAGATCTTAATACATACCAAAAAATAATTCCAATTATGATGTAAGATCATTTGGTCATTTTTCTCTATTAAATAATTCATAAATTCAATAAAATTGAACTGGACTAGCTGTGAATACTTAGTTTGGAATGGGATGCCATTGATTCTTCTCACGAACGTTTTTGCAATAGGAAAACGAGGTAAGTGATCAAATTCACAACAAGGGGTGTTAATATTTTTATCACGTAGAGAATGTAGAAAAGAATATTAGAAACTTTTGAACCTCAAATCATGAATAATTTTTTAAACCTTCCGGTGATTATCATTCACAAATTATAATATAAAAGTTAGTGCTAATCATAGTTTAAGATCCAATATAATTCGTCGTGAAATATTGATATCATTACTTGAGTAGTCTATACTCTATTACATTCTCTTTAATTCAATGGAAATAATGGGTTCTAAAGGTTACACATACAGATTTTAATTTTTTTATTTTTCATTTTATCATGTGATCTCGGAACTTGAGGCTTGATTCGAACTCTAAGATGGAATTGTGCAATTTTAATGTTTCAATATAATCGATAAAACTCTTCTATTTTGTTGGAGATTGATTTTCTTCTGAAATTTTTTTATTCTTTGTGTAACGTATATTAATCCACTTCAAAAACATCTGGAGGTGTCGGAAATATATATATATATAGGGGTTTTAGAATTTTGGTTGACTTTTGTGATTTTTTTGTAACTGGGCCGATATTTCGAATAGAGAAAAATAATTGTTCACGAAAACTAATTTCGTTCTGTCAGTTCTATCAGTTACATCTAGGACGAAATAATTAGAGTATTCTCTTATCTGCTAACATCATTCTGAAAAATTACTTAGAAGAAATTGATCATGCCATTAATATTTACAAGTACACCGCATACAATGGTGACACTTGAATGAATTACATTCAATATTGAGAATCAACAAAAACCTCAACTCTCTGGATTATATGCTAATAGAGTCAGCCATATCATATGTTATTCAATCATTCTGGGAGTGAGATTAGTGTGGAAGATTGAAACTGGTCAATTGTAGAAATCACCAGTTCTAGATTCTATAGTATCGCCACTAAACTATCACTAGTAGCAATTGTCTGCTCATTCAAAAAGGTATTAATCGCAAAAATCTCATGGAACATGAACTATCTTTAATTTACGAGAGTTGTTTGAGAATGAAAAGATGTAAAGATTTATAGGGGAGACTGGGGCAAAAGTGCAGACATTTTTTCGGAAGCAGAAGGATTTTCTCCGATATTCTAGTAATCACATCAAACTACAGGTGAAAAATGGTCCTAAAGATGTTAGCTAACTGAAACCGTGGCCGTTTATTTGACTCCGACACATAAAATCATTGTTTATTGGAAAAAAATTGTTTTTGGCGCTTTTGCAGCGGTTCTATGACGGATATATGTCTATGTATCCAAACATATAGGATATCCTCAAAAAAAACCTTTTTTAGAAAAAGTAAAAATGTTGCGTCAAGCATGTGGCAGAACTAGTTTATTTCTTATATTGCTTAAAAAAAAATGAAATCCATAATAGACACATGAGTCAATTTATTATTTCATCAGTATTCATTCTGATTAATTCCTCATATAGTTGGAGTATTACGTATTCTTATTACAGTTTAGATACTATAGGAGACGTTGTCAACTTTAACTAACCAATTACGAAAAAACTTACCAGAATGCTCTTAGGTACCTCATCAATTATTTGAAGAACTAATGACGAACCAAATTGACGCCACTTGGTAGGCATTCTTAACGTCTTAAGAATAATAATATTTCACTAAATCACTGGATGTGAAAATTATCATAGAAATATTATAGAAATATTTATAATTTACTGAGACATATGATCAATAGTTTGAATTTTTAATATTTGTCTCTTTGAAAGACAATTAAAGTATTGATTATAGGAGAATATATAAAGTCTATCTGAATTATAGGATTAACTGCATTGCAATTACGATACAAAAATATATTTGAAATAAATCAAACGATTGAGGAGAGGTTGTGAAACCGTTTAGCTAGAAATAAATAGGTAATGAAGAATATTATATGTCAGTTTAATAAGGCATTCAAAGATATTCGATCCTACCAAGTGGCGTCAATTTGGTTCGTCATTAGTTCTTCAAATAACTGATGAGTTAGCTAAGAGCATTCTGGTAAGTTTTATCGTAATTGGTTAGTTAAAGTTGACAACGTCTCCTATAGTATCTAAACTGTAATAAGAATACGTAATACTCCATCTATATAAGGAATTAATCAGAATGAATACTGATGAAATAATAAATTGACTCATGTGTCTATTATGGATTTCATTTTTTTTTAAGCAATATAAGAAATAAACTAGTTCTGCCACATGCTTGACGCAAATTTTTACTTTTTCTAAAAAAGGTTTTTTCGTATCTTAGTGCGCAAAGTTTGTCTTTTTTTCACGGACTAGGGTGCGCAAAGTACCTTTTTTTTTCACCGTGCTAGAAAGCAGTGCGAGAAAAAACTTTCCAGCACCAGTGCGAGAAAGCTTTTTCCCGCACCAGTGCGAGAAAGTAGTGCGAGAAATTGAAAATATACGAATGCACTGCGAGAAAGATATAAAATTTACGGTCATCGTATTACGCAGCCACGTATAACTTTAGATTCTTGGGGATTCTGCGTAGCAGAGAGACCAATGCATTTCTATATACATATATATGTATGCATTATGATATTCCTCTCATTTAATTTCTAAAACAAAATCCCCACAAAAATTTCTGTCCAATTCGACTCGGTCAAGTTCAAAATTCAAACCTCTGGGAGTCGAAAGGACAAGATTAAGCAGTTACAACACAGTAGAGCTAAACTCTTCAGAGTGATGCTTGAAAACGTGAGGTTCACATGGCCGGTATATATACACAAGGGTGTTCTATTTCACTTGCGAGAAAGGAAAATTAACAAATTGCAATGTTTCAGTAATACTATCATTTTGCCCTGATGTAAAATGTATTGCCCAATTGTGTTCATTTTTTTTGTAGTATCATATTTATTTTCTTTTTGATGTTGATATTTTTGTTGTTTCAAGTGGGGGGGCTCCGCCCCCCCAACCCCCCGGCGGGGGCTTCGCCCCCTGCGCCCCCACCGGGGCTGCGCCCCTGGACCCGCTCTTTCCCTTCGCCTACTCGTACTCCGCTTATCGTACCTTCGTTGAACTCGAGCAACAAGAGCATGGCGCTATGTACGCGTGTCAATCATCCATTACATAGTCAAACTCTTCGCACTTCGATACGAAAAATAGTATACGCAACTCGTGCGCACGTAAGTGAATCCAGAACTCGTGTTGTCACCCTCGCTGCGCTCGGGCGCCAATCTCCACTCGTGCTGGATTCACCTACTTTGCGCACTAGTCACGTAATGTACTATTTTCAGGATTTCCATTCTTTTTGCGAAGTATAATATATTATGAAAATAATAATCAATAAAATGTATATGCATTAGCGTCAGTAATAAAATTAAATAGATATTTTTCCAAAATGCAAATATTTATATGGATGAGCGATACACAAAATAAATATATGTAATCAGTAGAAAACAATTAATCTATTATCTGAATTTAAGACAAGACATCAAAATTTATCCCATGTTTTCTTCTAACTATTTTTACATAGGCAAATGGTGGTTTAGGATGACGATGTCGGCGTGTCGACTAAATATTTGAATAAGGATATAACCTGATACCCGATAATGTCCAGGTGGCTAGGGTCGCTGATGACAGTGTCCTGAGGATGCGCTTCTGGTATTTTTGTTTGAGGAAGCTGACTACTTTGACTACCTGGACATCATTAAGGTCCAGAGTCAGCTACTTGGAACACCGTCATCGGGTACCCTAGCTACCTGGACATCGGTCAGGTCTAGAGTCAGGTACTCCAACCAAAAATACCAGAAGCGCACCACTGAAACACCATCATCGGGTACCCTGACTACCTGGACTTTGTTCGGGTCCAGGGTCAGCTGCTTCAAGCGCAAATTCCAGGAGCGCACCCTTGGAACACCGTCATCGGGAACCCTGACTATCTGGACTTCGTTCGGGTCCAGGATCAGCTGCTTCAAGCGAAAATTCCAGGAGCGCACCCTTGGAACACCGTCATCGGGTACCCTGGCTACCTGGACTTCGTTCGGGTCCAGGGTCAGCTGCTTCAAGCGAAAATTCCAGGAGCGCACCCTTGGAACACCGTCATCGGGAACCCTGACTATCTGGACTTCGTTCGGGTCTAGGGTCAGGTCCTCCAACGAGAAATACCAGGAGCGCACCCTTGGAACACCGTCATCGGGTACCCTGGCTACCTGGACATCGGTCGGGTCCAGGGTCAGGCACTCCAACCAAAAATACCAGGAGCGCACCCTTGGAACACCGTCATCGGGTACCCTGGCTACCTGGCCATCGTGCTGGTCCAGGGTCAGCTGCTTCAAGCAAAAATTCCAGGAGCGCACCCTTGGAACACCGTCATCGGGTACCCTGGCTACCTGGACATCGGTCGGGTCCAGGGTCAGGCACTCCAACCAAAAATACCAGGAGCGCACCCTTGGAACACCGTCATCGGGTACCCTGGCTACCTGGCCATCGTGCGGGTCCAAGGTCAGCTGCTTCAAGCAAAAATTCCAGGAGCGCACCCTTGGAACACCGTCATCGGGTACCCTGACTACCTGGACATCGTTCGGGTCCAGGGTCAGGCACTCCAACCAAAAATACCAGGAGCGCACCCTTGGAACACCGTCATCGGGTACCCTGACTATCTGGACTTCATTCGGGTCCAGAGTCAGGCACTCCAACCAAAAATACCAGGAGCGCACCCTTGGAACACCGTCATCGGGAACCCTAACTATCTGGACTTTGTTCGGGTCCAGGGTCAGGCACTCCAACCAAAAATACCAGGAGCGCACCCTTGGAACACCGTCCTCGAGAACCCTGACTATCTGGACTTCGTTCGGGTCCAGGGTCAGGCACTCCAACCAAAAATACCAAGAGCGCACCCTTGGAACACCGTCATCGGGTACCCTGACTACCCGGACATCGTTCGGGTCCAGGGTCAGCTTTTCCAAGTCAAAATACGAGGAGCGCACCCTCGGGACGCTGCCTTCTGCGACACTAGCTACTTGGACATTATCGTGTATTAAGATATATGCTTATTCAAATAAAACTTAAGTCGACACGCCGACATCGGCATCCTAAACTACCATTTGCCCGTGTAAAATCAATTATAAAAAAAACCATGGAATGAATTTTGGTATGTCTTGTCTTATCTTCTGTAAGTTTGAAAAAATCTGCATTACTTTTCGTTGAATCTATGGGACACGGTCAATAGTTTTGCTTTATTCTTTCTAACTATAATACATTAACAATTTACTTTCAATCCCATGGTTTCAAATCTACGCGGGAAGCAAGAGCATGTAAACGTGTTACGTACTATGCGTGAACATAGCTGCTTTATTAGGCTACCGTGGCTAACTTCATGGTGCTACAAAAAAAAGATCCTAACAAAAATCTGGTCGGGAGAATAAATGAGTAGATCGCTTGACACGGTACTCCAAACTCATTATTGCGAACGAGTTTTTTAGTATTTATTTTTGTCGATCGCTCAATTGGGATGCTAGATGAGCATTAAATCCTGTTTCGCATCCAAAAAAAGTTGTTTTGACTAAATTAATGCCAATGTAAAAATCGAGCGTGTGATCTCAAACATTATATAGTTGCGGTGTCTTCTGCTTGGAGCATGGAACTACTCATCTTTATTCAGATCATTGCTTAGTGCAAGAAAATCGTTTATTCCATTTTTGTTATATTTGTCTCCATAAACCCGATTTTCGTTAAACCTGACATCTTGGCTTTCATAAAATTTCCCTTCTTCTGGTTTTAATAAAACATAACCCGTGGTGTACAACCCACCAAGATAACGCGCCTTTCTTCATATCTGAATTTTGCGCCTGTTTTCCTCTGAACTTTTACATAAGCCAGGCATCCAAATCTTTTGATCTGATCAATACTGAAATAATGCTTGGGAGCAAATTTTTCCAGAGGTACCAGCGTATGGTTTGATTTACGTGGAGTCCGATTATATGCGTATACAGCAGCTGCCAATGCTATATCCCACAGATTTCTGGGTAACTTCGCATCGTAAATATATGTTCTCACCTTCTTCTGAATTGTCTGGTTAAAATGCTCTGAGACACCATTGTGTTAGGGCATATCTGGGACCGCTAGTAACAATTCTGCACCCAAATTATCCAATACCTCTATCGTGTATACTCAGTCCCTTGGTCCGAGCGCAAATAACGCACCTTTGCGTCGTACCTTAGAAGATTTCTTGCGCTCCTTACATACCTATCAAAACAATACCCAGTTTCACTCTTGAGTCATAAGGTAAGCTATTGCTAGTTTTGAGAAATCACCTATGAATACAGATATAAATCTGTATCTTTTGGGATGAGAAGGTAGTGATATTAGATCCATGGTATCGGAATGAATAATTTGTAGGGGAGCAGTAGCCCGAGTACGTACTGATGGAAACGGTAGTTCGTGCGCTTTGGTTATTAGACAGATTTCACAATCCTTTATTGTCTCATCGAGAATCGTATCTTGCAGGTCTTTTTGAAGAATTTAGCTTGTAAAGCCTTGAGATAGGTAATCGAAGCATGACCAAATCTTACGTACCGCAACATGGCTTTGTTTTTTTCGAGAAATCTTTTTGTGTCCAATGAGAATGGGGATTCATTAGGAGTCACTTCTGTTATGGGGGCCTCATCTATATTATGAAATTTTCTATCTGTAATAGAGATATCAAAGTTCGATTGATCAAGTATTTCTGAGATTGTTCTCGGTTATTCGGTTGTCAACATCATTCACATACCTTGTAATGAAATAAGTAAATAAAATAAATACCCTGTACATGGGGTAAGTTGACCAAAAAATTACTCGATGAAAAATAAATCATTTAAAAAGAACTACTCACTATATTTCGGTAAACTAAATTTTAGCATGATCTTTGACTGGAGTACTATCAATTGATAGATTTAGATTTTTATCTCTACTGTGTGGGTGGAAGCTACGAGCATAATTGTAAAAAAAGCGTCAACTAGCCCCGGTCTCTCCTATAGTCTTTGACATTTGTTCTATCACTCTCATCTTTTAGGGTTTCAAACTCTTCACTGCTATCAGGTATTGGAATAGATTTTGGCAAAGATTAAACCTGAGCTGTCACACTCCGTGTATTATATCGTTCCGCATCTGAATTCGCATCCACTGTATTGGCAAATATTTTTCTGTTCATTTTCTGTGTGGCAGTCTCGTCATTGGTCAAATCTTTACTGATCTCTAGTTCTATTAGGCAATAAGGTCATTTGTATATGCCTGATAGGAGTATCTCGTTTGAGTAGGAGCCAAAGATATTTATTCTGGTACTATCTAAATATGTAGCTAGTCCCATATCTGCAAATTTCCGTAACGACAAGAGATTTTCTGTTAACGCGTTGGCGAAAATGACATTATCGATTTCTAGGATTTCTCCGTTATTCATCCTGACAAATATTGTACCCGCGCCTTCTGTATTCATGTTAGTTTAGCTGTTTCTGTTTGCGCATTTTATCACGCCGCAATCGTTTTCATCGAGGGACGTGAAGATCATTTTAGAATTAGTTATATGTTCTGTAGCGCCGGAATCCGACAGAAACTTAGATATAACATGATGTTGTTCGCAATTTATGTTATAAATGCTCGCCGTTTGGTTCTCACTTCTCTCTTCGTTTTGTTGCTCACGATTTCCGGTGTTTGGGTAATTGGATCTTCCAAGTCCCCTTGACACTCGCCCACGTTTCGCACCTCTCGCATTCTCATCGTTATTACTCTTCCTCTTTGCACCACTCACTGGCCTACCAACATTTGAGTTATGAGATCTCTTAGTTTTATTGACACACCGTCCTTTTTCCTTTTCGGTATGTTTGGGACAGTCAAATGATTTGTGCCCAAAGTCGTTGCAATTGTAGCACCGGACACCTTTCCCTTTGTTGGGGCAGTCAGTTGCAATGTGCCCTGAGCTTTGAGGCCATCGGATTGAGGATAGGTTAGCCTGGTTTGTACTTCTTGGGACAGTGTTTGAATTTGATTCTCTCACCTGCTTTTCTTTCCCAATTATATATTCCATGTTGTGCAGGGTTTTGCCTATAGTGTGAGATGTTAAGTTTACCTCGCCTGCTTTGATTTGTTTTAGTTTTGTAATCATCATTCAGATGCATTATTTTAGAAAAGTAAGATTTATCCAGATGATTTATTAGGATGTCACGAGTTCTGAACTTATGATCCTCCAAAACTCTCATCCATATGCAAAGTGCTGTTCTCATCAACAGTGTTTAAGAGGTTACAAGCTCTTAGCTCTGACACAAAATAATCCAAAAGGTGTTCAAATCTCATCTTACTTGTTAATTTGTAGTCTCTTTTCATATTAGCACTTTTAACAAATACTAGTTTCAGACTGTCATGAATGTCTTGAATTCTGGAGTTATTTCTATCCTGTGTCTGAGCTGGAGTTCTCTCATCTGAAGTTCTCTCATCTGAATTTTCACTTTGTTCTCTTACTTGTATTGAATTGGAATTTTTGTTACTACCTTTTGATTTTACTTCAGATTTATTATTTTTAATCATGTTCCTATTTCTCATCTTTTCTTCATCTTCAGAGGTAGTTTGACTCTCATCTTCTCGCACCCTTTTGTTATACAGGTCTTTCAATTCCCTGACAATTTCATTGACCTTGTTGGCTTGACTTACATAGTCCTCTCCGTCAGTGCTCATAAGGGCCTGGAGCTTGACATTTTGGATTATTCTCTCCTTCTGACTGGCTTTTAACTCTTTATCAAGTTTTAAGAACCGTTGGTTGTTAAAAGTTTCCTTATTCTCTGTTATATCAATCAATCTTGAGGTATTCTCAGAGAGTTGTTCAATGAAAATGTTTGTACCAGCTATTTTGCTATCCAGTGGGGTAACCCTGGTTTCAGTATTAGTTGCTGTTCGGGGTTCAAGAGACTCATTATTATCCCATTCAAATGGTCGGTGTATTTGAGATTGTTCAAATTTTAACAATTTGAGGTTAGGTGCAACCTTCCGGTTGCTTGTTATTCTCAATTTACTGTTACCTAACAGTTGGACGCTTTCGATCATGGACTCAATTTTGTTGATCTCATCCAAGATAGGATCCTCTGACTTCTCTTCTTTCTTCTCCTCTTCTTCCTCATCTTTCTCCTCACCTTTCTCCTTTTCTCTCTCCTCATCTTTATTCCTCTCCTCTTGAGGGTTCTCACCTCCACTGATCTGGGACTCAACATCACTCCTTATGTTAGCCCCATCTTCAATTTCAGAGATAATTTGTTCATGAGTCGTCCCCTGACTTCAGCCTTGGCATTATGGCTGGTGTTTCCAACAAGACTTGAACTATGGTATTTCACTGATCACTGCTCACCATCCTTATTCTTGCAGATTAATAACACACTTAGCCAATTATTTAAATAATTTTGTACTCGAAATTTTACTCTGTTACATGATCATGTTTGCCATGTGTCGTCTTCAAATGAGTTTACCGAACGACAAGCATAACTTAATTCAAAGATTGAATAAACATACAAGAGTGTCTGAACACAAGACATTCCGAATGGTCATTCCAGTTAGACAGCTTTTGTGTACTGAACGCAAGTACACATCCGCCACCCAACGTCAAAGATATATTTAAATATTGTTGTATATTTGCATTAATTGGATTTTCCCAACAAAGGGTATATTTCTCAGTACTGGGCTACTCAGTACTCGTCACGCGCCTCTGTTTTTGATTCTTGAGATCGGGTGGCGACAACGAAGTTTGGTGATGCGCGAAGAGTCAAGCGCGCCGACAGCGCTTCACGTCCACTCTTTCAGTTGGCCAGTGGCACGGTCGAGAGTCAAGCGCGCCCCTTCCCCCCCCCCCACGCGTTCAAGAGTGCCGGCCGACACTGAGGACCTCGCCTTTTTTAAATTTTCCGTCATCAAGTCTGAAGTGATTTCGGCTTTCGTCCCGCGATGATTGGAATCGTCGCGCGGCAAAACAGAGCCTCGCGCCGTGACAAACGCAATCGTCGCGCGCTTCCGAGCTCTTGGGAATTCAACTGTCAAAACGGAAAACGATTGGCTGTCCCCACGCACGTTGATCGCCTCACCGCACTGAGGACCTCGCCTTTCTTACGCTTTCTGATTCGCGCCTTTTCAACGCATTTCCGAGCATGCGCTTCGATAAGCTAATTTGTCACGCACTACAAAAACCGAGACTCGCGTTACGATAAACACAATCTGCGAGCGATGAACGAGCTTCAACTCGACACCACAACTTGTCGTAAAACGCGCACCATTTTAAGTATTATTTACTCATTTGAGCTTCCCGGGATCGGGATGCCTGGCAGCCCAGCGTCTCCGCCGTGCGACAAGTAGATGGAATGCCAAGATATCGAATGTTATGTTCTTTTTTTGAGCCCAGTCTAAGAGTATCAAGAAAAATCGTGCTTACATGAGCAAAATTATATCAAGAATCAAATTTGGTGGAAAAATGTAGACAGGAAAATGAGTCAAGTATAGGGAAATTCTACGCTTCACCCCAGGCGGTCCATCGGTCAAAATTTGGAAAATACAGCTTTCGTCCTTCTTAGGCTGACTGAACTAGTAATCATACGTTCCACAGTATCAAAAACATCATCAATTCAAATTTGTTCATACAGCACTGGCAGATTATACTGAAAATTCTGAAGTAAAATCATTATGTATCTTTATTTTTGTCAAGTGTACTCAATATGTGCTACTTGTTTCAACTGGCAAATGGAAGAAATTGTTATTTATTATAGAATGACGTTTGTTCAGTTTTTATTCAATTATCAAAATAGTGAAAACGTGCAATATATAGGAACACTGTTCCACAAAGCATACAGGTATGAGGGATATTTTTTCACACGAAACCAGTCATGATATTGAAACAGTTTATAAGAAGCTCGTAAAAAAATGATGTGGATAGAGTGCCAAGAAGTCGATTGGAATGTTATTCCATTGTTTTAACCGAGTCTAAGAGTATCAAAAAAAGGGCGAAGAACATAAGCAAATTTATATCCAGAATTAAATTTGGTAAAAATATGTACAAAATGAGCTGTAAGAAGTTGGTGTGAGCGTTATTGACCGGTGAAAATTTTTTTATTCCGAATTATTTTTCATTGCCCACAAGTTACTGCACCGCTGTGCTGCTCTAAACGTGCGTATGTATGAAATACAAACGGTTATTTCATTCCTACCTCATCTCATTCTGAAAAAAATATACAAATGTTAATGTATAAATTCACGAATTTTAATAAGAATTTATCGGGAATAATACTTGATACTTACTTGAAATTAAATTAAATCGAACTTTCGAACTTTCGAGTGTTTTATCAATTATATTGTTAATAACAAAATACAATCAATATCGGAATCGAGCCGATATTATAGTTGAGTAATTTGTTGGGTATTCGAATTTCCTATATTATCGAACGAAATATCGAACAACGAATAAGTCATAACGAAGGAGAATAATAAAATATGTTCAAGTTGAACAGCTGTTTATTTAGTTTGATTTCTATTTTCATTCGCATTTGTTCGTTGCATCTAGTTTTGGAATTCAAATTTCATTATAATTATTCTTGTTCTAGGTGCTGAATATTTTTGTGATTGGTATGAGTGTCCCATCAAAGTAGAATAATAATTGGGATATCCGGATTCATCAAATGATCTGGGTCTAGCAGCAAAAACTAATTGGTAACATTGTGCCCAATATCCGGCTTCGATCAATATACATATTCATATCCAGCAACGTGGATGAATTGAATTTATCGATTCCAAGATAAACGAGGTACTTTTGAATGTATTACTCTTTCATCATTGCTACAATTTTTAAATTCTGGGTGTCTACGAACCTCATTAGCTGGTGAGAAAATTTGAATTTGAATTCCATTATAATTATTCTCGTTCTAGGTGCTGAATATTTTTGTAATTGTTGTTGGTGTCAGCGTCGGAGTAAAATAATGATTTAGATATCCAGATCCATCAAATAATACTCCAAGATCAACAAGGTACTTTTAAATGAATTACTCTTTCATCATTGCTTCAATCAAGGGTGTCTGCGATCCTCATCCATTGTGACCCTCATTAGCTAATAAGAAAATATTGATATCGGCGAGCTTGCGCTCATCGATAGAGGGGGGCACGCGCATATCTTCGCATAGGCGTACGGCCTTGCTACATCTTGAGATCCGTAGGTCGTACGCGTGATGAAGACTTTGGAGAATCTAATGCGACCGAGCCATTCGAATTCGATCGCAATTGCGAAAAAACAAAATAAATCGGATTAACGAAATCGGTAGTGCGTTGCGGAGACAAGCGCGATTTATTTAACGGTTTCGCGCGTATTGGATTCGCTGGCCCTCGCAACGCCACCTTGTCTCTCCTCGTGCGGGAAACCAGATTTTTATTGCCGGTCGATCTTAATTGAATATACACTCCGAGCAGCGGGCGACATTGCCCCGAACGATCCGTTATTCTACCCGCGTCGTGATTGTTTTCCGCCGAAAAGTGTCAAAGCAGAAAACTAACACGAAACCGTAGCCTATTGATATCTGAGTGTTTGAGAGTGCGCGCGTGGTTTCATCGCTGTTCGACTGGCATGTTTTGATCGTCCATCAACTGATCACATTGGAATTAAATTTTTTGTCCCGGGTATATGCAAACGTAGCTCGCGGAGAGCGTGAAAATCCTCCGTCTACACACGAGGAAATGAAAGAATTATTACGGTTGCACGCGCTCGACTTGTAATGAGGGGGAGGGGGGTTGAATCGCAAAGCAGAAAAAAAAGTATAACTCTCGGCGTGTACGTTTTGGATATAGCCGAGCCTGCAAGCGAGCGCACGCATATACGCTCGGGGGCAGAGATTTGAAGATATACACAAAACCGAGGGGAAAGGAAAGAGGTCGTGAAGCTCGCAACTCTTGACCTCGCGTGAACCGCTTGGCGAAGGCTCGGTGGAGGAGGGGAAGAGGCGTGGAACGGGAGAAAAACGAGCGAGTCAAAGGATCCAGGGCAAAAAGGCACTGGAAGCTCGTGTCGGAGTATAAGCCCTGCAGCTGCAATATAAGCCCGATGTATAATGACGTACAATTTTGATTGTCATCTCTTACTCGCGGTGTGTGTGTGTGTGTGTGTGTGTGTGTGTGTGTGTGTGTGTGTGTGCGTGTGTGTGTGTGTGTGTGTGTGTGTGTGTGTGTGTGTGTGTGTGTGTGTGTATGTGTGTGTGTGTGTGTGTGTGTGTGTGTGTGTGTGTGTGTGTGTGTGTGTGTGTGTGTGTGTGTGTGTGTGTGTGTGTGTGTGTGTGTGTGTGTGTGTGTGTGTGCGTGTGTGTGTGTCAGAGGCCCCGTCTGATAGGCGATACAGTGACGAACGGTATAGTAAGGAGTCCCCATCAAATTGCCCAGGCACTGTTTTGCCCGCCAATCAAAAACGGGTCACGTGCTTTTTGCCCGCCAATGAGGGCATACCAGGTCAATCAGCTATTGGAACTTGATCGATAAAGAAGTTTCATATTTTTTCCAAATAACCCAAATAACCCAAAAATCCATGTTCTGCAACTTCAATTAAATCAATATTTTGCAGAGAGCTTTCAAAACTCTTTAGGACATTTTGATATTCTCCTTCGGTCATAACGCGATGATGATTTCAATTAAAACTGCCTTACCGACCTTATCGATCTTACCCCTACATACGTCTCAGCTCATTGGCGGGCAAAAAGCACGTGACCCGTTTTTGATTGGCGGGCAAAACAGTGCCTGGGCAATTTGATAAGGTCCGAAGATCAGATATCGATCCAAATGAGCTCATTATATTTCAGCTAAATAGACGCGAGTGAGCGGGTATACATTGATTATTATTTTTCCACGTTATAACGCATTAATCAGAGTTCACAGTCACTGGAACATTTGCTGGTGCGGGTTGCATGTCTATCGTATTAGAACGACATTTGTACAGCTAAAAGATTGACGAATATCCGCTGGTAAATGTAATTTCATAAGTAGATTGGAAGTTTTGCATATTGAATTTGATAACCAGATTATGGAAAAATCATCGTTTGATTCATGATTTATAATTGAATCATCAAGCGTAGTAGGTATACCTGCAGGTCGATGGTTCTACATACGCAAGGCTTCAAAGGCCGTTACGTATCGTATATTGTCTCGTCGAATAACGTGTTCGGGTTATGTATTTATTTACAACTTGCGTAGAATGTCGGATCGCACATACACGCTTGCGCCACGCGCTCACTTCTCAGATACGTTACGTGTAGTCATAAACACCAAATAAAATTCCACATCAATGCATGCATTAGAACGCGAGATATTCACATTTCGATTTTCACCTGGGTGGGCCGCCTCCTCACCCATGGCCCAACTCCCCCTTTTCATGTCCGCCAGGAAAATAGCGCCCGGAGATACCCCCTCTCTCCCAACCACTGAGAGTGGCAGGAAAAATAGCGCCCGGCCATCAACACAGCTCCAGACAAAAGACAGGAAGGCGAGTCTGGAAAAAAGGCACCCGCCAGCAAGTTAGATAACGGCCGCGGAGTGGGGTGAACAAACAGTCTGAAAATTTAGTCCCCCTTCTACTCACCAGTTTTTGTTTTTCTAATTCAAGCTCCATCAGACAAACTTGAATTAATAGATTACTCACGAGCAGGAATACAGAACATTTTGTCAAAGATGTGATGAGACATCCTTTTCTTATGATTTGAGCGCTTCCAAATCGTCCATGAATACGATGTCCATATACTTAGGATCATTTACGATAGTGTTGTAAATGTTCATCTTTGATATTTTTGCAGTGAGAGACTGACCTTAGCTTGACCCGTGTACTCTGATATTTTCGCTTGAGAATATCAACAATAAACACTATCTCCATATATTCCGGATCATTGAAGATAATGTTATAAAAGTCTTTCTCTGATATTTTTGTGATGTTTTTGCTGACCTTAGCTCATAAAGATGCTTGGGTCGTCGATGACAATGTATCGAAACTGGCTCTAAGCCTAAATGATGTTTAGGTAATTAAAGTCAATGATGATGGAATTCCAAGGGCAAACTCCTGATATTTTTACTTAGAAAATCCTACTCTGTGTAAGCTGACCTTAGCTTAGAAAGATGGTTGGATCGTCGATGATGTCACATGCAGCTCGGGGCATTGTCAGGTGCCACGCTGGTCGTTGTCGCATCATTGTTAGGCACCACGTAGGCCATTGTTGCGCCATTGTAGAGTGTCACACCGAGCGAGTCAACGAGGCCCGATGTAGCGAGCATCGGCACGGAGAGCTGATCGACTGCGTTCTGCAAAGGCGCAACGTCTATGGCTGCGCACCCGCCCGATATAATAGTACCGTAAGTCGCTCGGGTATAGCCAACTCCCTCAGCTCCGTGGAGGTTGCCTGTGCAAGCACGCACAGTAGAAAGCCAAGAGACAGCAGAGGAAACGACGACAGATGTAACCAGAGGGACTGAAACCGTCCTGCATGCTCGCGAAAAAGCCACCCGTAAGCTCATCAACTAATCCGTCGGAGCAAAAGTATATCTCATGCATCCTCTTTTTTAAGCAAAGCCGATCGTAAAACTGTGGACGACATCAGGGGATGTATGAAGGAGAAAATCCGCATACAGAGGTACAGCTAAAGAAAACTTCTTGCACCAGGATCCACGCTGAGCAATAAATACTTCTGCCCAGCCCTAGCAAGAACACTTATTGAATGGGAAACTTTCTAGTGAGTGCACGAATCTAGAAGATGCCACTACTCGATTTCGTGGAAGAGGATCGTGAAAATTGGGCAATGGATTGGAATAAACCAACATTATTGCAGCAGATTTCTGGCTCACGCCACCCTCAGCCCCCCTTCCGCCGAATCACAGAAGGATTCACTCTATAAAAACCGTGGGTACAGCAAGAAGATTATCATCCGGTACTGAACCTTTGCCAGTCATAGTCCTGATTTATTATTCCGCGTTACTCTGTCCGTCGGTTCTCTAAATTATCTGTATCAAAGTATATTAGGAATCTAAGTTTGATTGATAAAGAGTTCCCCACTTGAAATAATTTATTCTCTTCGTTCATTGAGTATTACCCTCTTAATCAGTAATTTTGAAGATTGAATTTCGTTTTGGTACCCGTTTCTTTGCAAAGTTTCAAGTAAAAGCGCGAACGCAAACTAACGTATTGTCCTGAGAACAATCAATTTCACCGCGCGACACAAGAAGAAGCCTGTCTGTCCGCTGTGACGAGGGACTGCGACCGTAAGCTGACGGCAGAGGCGCCGACTCCTAGCAGCCGCCAACTTCCAGCCACCTCTACAAACGTGAGTACCCTTCCCATTATTCCGTAGCTACTACAAACCTTTAGTCCTTTGCAGTGTTTAGCTCTCTTGCACTTACTTCCGACCAAGAAGTCATCGCCCAATCCTGGCTCGCCCTGAATCGGGAAACGCGTTCCTTGTAATTTGAACCCGGCGGTAGTATTTTCAAAAGCGGATGCTAGTTCCTCGCCAGCTTGGACGTAACAATGACAATTTTCCGAAGCTGATCCTAAGCTTGATCGATATTCAGGTAATCAAAGACACTGATGGTCGAATTTTTAAGGTGAACTTTTAAAATTTTCACTTAAAAAGCCTACTAAGCCTACTATGGGCTTAAAAATTAACTGCCTACTAAGGGCTTTCAATAAATAATCAAGATATGCCAAAATTAAACTTAATTCTCTTCATTACGTTCCTTTTCGTTACAAAAGTAGAGAGGACCCGTCCTTGAAAATGTACGGTGGCAGGTTTCGTCTATCCTAGAAGCGTAGCCTGTCCCGGAGCCGTGCAATTCACGAGCACCTAGTACTGTGGAAAATCACGGGAGGTGGACTCGCGTTAACTCTAATTCAACGGTCGCCCAGCTCTCTCTGGATGTTACCTAGCAAAGGACACATCCAGACTGGATGTGTCCAGTCACTCCCAGGCACTCCTAGGCACTCCAGCACTTTTCCATTCGAAACGGGTCCTATTTATACTCAAAATTTCCACGGGACCCAATCAGTAGAGAGAGATGGAGAGATAGGCTGTCCTCGTCACTCCATAGGTAGGATAGCCCTTCCCCCTCCTTTTACCCTTACAAGTGGCATCCCGTTTACAGTTATTATTGATTCTGAAATCTGCGAACGCGATTCTGCCTACGAAGCCTGCCTCTATCAGGGCCCGCAAGCACAAGCGCGCGACGCATATTCGCGAATTCATCCGCGAATTTTGTGCAAATATCGATGTAATTCAAATCCTTGCAAAAATCTCTCGAATTTATCAACTAATGTTGATTCAACTTATTCTAACGTCATACCAATACTTTATCATTAACTATTGGCCTACAATCGCCTTCTAATCGATTACTCGATCAGATATGCGTTTCGACCGAATAGAACATGATTCTCAGACGTCGAGATTCAAATGCTCATACTTCAAAAACTTATTATGTTAATTTTTAATCATTATTGATTCATAATATTTACTAAGAACATTAGTTATTCCAGCAAAATGAACTATATATCTAATTTAAGAATCATATCAGTAATCTTATCTTATATATAAACTTAACTTCTATTACAACAATATGAAATTTGATTTCATAAACTCGATAGCAAGTTCATTATTGATACACTAATTAGCCTATTAGATCCTATAATAACTACTCTAAATGAGATATCATTAAATTGGTCAGAATTCGCATAGTCTAGTTGAGATTTCACGAATCAGAAACGAGCAAGATTCGATTAGAAATCGATTAAGCATCGATTTCCAATGTATTCGCGACTCGCGCAAAACCGAGCTGAAGAGGTGCGTATCGGCGAGGAAATTCAGTTTTTCGACTTTTCCGGTAACCGAGCCTCCTTATGCATTAGCTTTTGGCGTGAAATATGATAAAAAAAACGATAAAAAAAATATGATAAAAAAAAATATCACAATACGATGACGTGCGTAAATGATTGGAAAAAATTTACAAGAATGTTATGATGAAAATTTGGGTCTGACTGATCGATAAATCCTCAGGAGAGCTTTCGTGTTTCATGATTCAAACTTCGAAAAAACTTCGCATGAGCTTGGAATGTGAAGAAAAAACATTTCCTGAATAATCAAATTACATTGGCGTCACAATGAAAATTTGGATCAGACAGATCGATAGAGCTGCTTGATTGCTTCCATTCTACATCGTTGAAAATTGAAATATGTCTATGCGTGGGCGTGAAAATCGTTCTTGATAATTGGTGGTGTAAATTGTGATTCTCATGCTTCGGGAAAAATACGTTAAATGATGGTTTTAATTCGAGTCGATAAATTTGAAAATATTGATGCGTGGGCGTATTCTTCGTGAACAAAAATGGTGTAGTTCTAGAAAAATATTTTCGTCAATTTTCTAAACGATGAATAACCGGAACTTCACAGTTTAGAGGTATCCTTAGTACGATGGATCGAAAGGTGGGACCGATGACTACATTTTGATAGAGATGACTTTTTGGAGAATTCAAATTCTAGTGGGCGTATGGAGCATGGAAATTTTTGTTTCCCATGTCCGGGTGGGACCCCCCTTCAAAAACGTACAAAGGGCTGATTTTTCGAAAATTTGTTCAGGCAGATCGATACAGAAATCAAGACGCTTTTATAATTCGAATCAAAAAATTCGAAAATGTTCATGCGTGGGCGCATTCTTTGTAAACGAAAATGGTGTGGGGCCGAGAAAAATTTTCATATTTACTAAGTGATAATCATGTTGTTAAAATTGTTGTTGGAAAAGGTTTTGTGGAACTAGAGATGGGGGTTCGGATCATCATTTCCAACATAAAACAATATCATTCATTGGAATATCATATTCATTCAGTACTATATCGTGTATGGTGTGATAATTGTATGGTGCAAATTTGAGTCAGACTAATCGAAGGATCCCTGGAAGGGCTTTCAAGTTTCATGATTGAAACTTCGAAAAAATTGATGCATTGGCTTGAAATGCGAGAAAAACCTATTTTCAGAAAGATATACAAGATATATCATCAAAATATCTATGAATCAGCGTCGTAATAAAAATTCTGATAATATGGATCGATAGAGCTGCTTGAGCATTTTCATTTTTCATCGTGAAAAACTTAAATAAAAAACTGATTTTGATGAAAATTGTTATCTATCGGTTTTTGAGGATGCTGATTACGAATCTGACCTCAGATTTTGAAAATTCGAATTAGAGCCTCTAAGATCACCTGACAAAAAACTTGAAAAAATACTGGATTTTAATGAAAATTAGTATCCATGGGTTTTTTCAAATTTTTCAATAAAGAAAATGAAGGCGCCGGTTATTTCCTTTCGATTGATCTGATCATCTCGCGCCCACGCATCAATTTTTTTGAGTTTTAACCATGAAACATCTTCGATTGAAGAAATAAAAGCCGGATCGCTGAGAGTGCTCAAGGACATGCCAAGAAGTGAATATCAAGAGTGTTTCGAAGATTGGAAAAAACGCTGGCATAAGTGTATTATATCGGGGGGGGGGGGACTGCTTTGAAGAGGACCACATTGTTGTAGACAAATAAATAAATATTTTTTCGAGAAAAAACGAGGATTCCAGGTACTTTTTGAACACACCTCGTATTCCTCGTAAAGTAACCTCAAAGCATCGATATGTGAACGCTTTGATCGAATACTCAAAAACAAGATATGGCTGCAGTTCAGCTTGCGAGGGAATGACAACTGGATTGGTATTCTACCAGACTTGGTTGCTGCTTATAATAATATTAAACATCGAACTATTCGTATGAAGCCAAATGATGTTACCACGGCCGATGATAAAAAACTTTTACGTGTTAATGCGAGAGAAAAATTTTTACCGAATAAGGTGAAATTCAAGATTGGTGATAAAGTGCGTGTGAGCAAAAAAAAGCAGATATTCGATAAAGGAAATATTCTAAATTGTTCGACCGGAATATTTACTACTGTCAAAGTGAATAGGTCGAATCCTACGATTTGACATCTCACGGATTATCAAAATGAACCCATCGCTGGTGACTTTTACGAGCAAGAATTGCAGAAAGTGAAATATCCTGATGTTTACCTAGTTGAAAAAGTCATCAAGAAGAGGGGTGATCAAGTTTTTGTTAAGTGGTTAGGATTTGATAGCTCGCATAATCTATGAGTGCACAAGTCAGAATTGGAATTAAAAAATTTTTTAAGGGGTAACACCAATCTAGAGTCCGAAGAAAAGGTATAATTTTTCGAATGTTTCATGGGATTATGGGAAGAGGGATTGTATATAAATTCACAGAGTTCATTCAACTTGTATTGAAGCATAAAAAAAATTTTTTAGAATCGATTTCGTACAAAATGACGGCGCCACAGCGGATCTCCGATTCAAGATTTTTTTCAAGGCCCTCCACGGGCGTACTCATATCTCGGCAATCATGATAGCTGGAACAAAAATTAAAAATTTTTTTGAAACTACATACTAATAGCTATCGAAGTACATATATATATGAAGCTACTGTAAAAATTTGAAGTCGATCAATGAAATAGTTTTGAAGCTACGAAAAGAACAGTTTCGAGAAAAACGCGTTTAAAGTTTCAAATTATCGTTTAAGCGTACTTACACTTCAATCAGAAATCCCTTGGAAAAAACACTTGGAGTTCGAATTACGAACAAAAGGGTTTTAGGGGCGTATTTTCGGGAAATCTACTAACTTTTTAAATCTTGATCTCAGGTGAGATCTCAGGTGAGTTTTCAGAGATCATTTTTTTTTCTTAAATGCAACAGATTGTACAGTAGAAAATTGGGGTCGATATAGAATTTGGATGAATTGACGAATTATATATCACTTGATATCAACACCACTAAAGATTTTTAGGTTCATCTCAGGTGAGATCTCAAGTGAGTTTTCAAAGATCGTTTTTTTCTTGAATGCATCAGATTGTACAGTAAAATGTACAGGACTAACATTGAAGATTGGTAACATGTACAAATTGGGGTCGATATGGAATTTGGATGAATCGACGAATTATATCATCATTTCGTCGCCTGGGGGGAAAAAGCAACGATCTCAGAAACGCGCTAAAGGAAGATCTATTTCGATTTTAGCGAAATAAAAAGATCTATTTCGAATTGAGCGAAATAAAAAGATCTATCTCGAATCGAGCGGAACAAAAAGATCTATCTCGAATCGAGCGGAATAAAAAGATCTATTCCGAATCGAGCAGTATAGAAAGATCGGTTCCGAATCGACTTTTAAAGAAAGATCTAACTCAGCTTTTACATTATAGAAAAATCTATCTCAGGTTTAATTTTATTTTGCGGCGTTTTTTCGAGTTAGGAGTTGATGCGGTACGCGCGCACTTGAGTGCGATTGCTTATGTGCGTGTGTGTGTATGTGAATATGTGTGTATGTGTGTGTGTAAGGACACATCTGAATGTAATATGCCAAGTTAACTATTTACGTTAAACAGTTTTTGCCTCGATGGTTTCTCGTAGAAATTTGTATACATGTGTTTTTGAAGTCGCTGATAACGAATCCCGCCTCAAATTTTGAAAATTCAAATTAGAGCCTCTAAGATCACCTATCCAAAATTTTGGAAAAAAATTGAATAGATCTTTTTATTCCGCTCGATTCGAGATAGATCTTTTTATTCCGCTCAATTCAAAATAGATCTTTCTATTTCGCTTAAATCGAAATAGATCTTTCTTTAGCGCGTTTCTGAGATCGTTGCTTTAAACCCCAGGCGACGATTTGGTATCAACACTAATAACAAATTTTAGATTCATCTCAGGTGAGATTTCTGGTGAGAACTCTCGTGAGTTCTTAGATATCATTCTCAAATGCATCCGGTTCGACCTTAGAATGTGAAGGGGTAATATCAAAGGAGTAACTTATAGTTAATTCAATCGGACCAATTCATTCGAAAGAATCAATCGGATTTCTATGGTGATTTTAGGATGTATTACACATGGGAACACCTGAAATTAGGCTGTATATTCACATGAATTCTCAGGGGTATATCGAGGTGGGTTCCCAGGTCAATTCACCTGTATTCGATAAGGAATCTCGATCACAATGACAGGTGGATTAAGGATTTCTGAGTGGATTTCCCGATCAATACACATATATGGATTCCTAGGTCAATCGATATAGTTTCTCAGGCAAATTCAGGTAAATCTACCTCGATTCTCATCACGGGCCGATCAGCCTAACCTCTTCAGGTCCATTCACAAGGAATCCTTCTTCAAATTCGAGGATTTATAACAAATGTTTCTAGAGGTAGTAAATACAGATAGTGCATCGATCTGGCCTTTCACAAGAATGATCAGTTTCTGCTACTTGAAATGTCATGTCTATGAACCAAGATTCCTAACTCGGTTTTACTTCTGTTTCAACCTGTATTTCTATCTTGATTTTACCTCGAATCCACCAGTACTCTCAATTGAATTCCCACGCCATCGAGACATCTAGATTTGACCGCCTGGAGTTTCAGGTATAACTAATTTGATTTCAAGGTCAAATTACCTGAAGTTGGAACTATATAGAGGGGTACAATTACAAAAGGATTGATTCCGACACTTCCAGATAAATCAAAGTGATTTTTGAGGTCAATCAATTTGTATTTTCAAATTGATCAATTTTCTATACCAATCGGTCCACCAACATAGATTTTCAAGTCCATCAACTTTCGATTCCTGGCCCATTTACCCTGATTTTCAAATCCAGTACCAAATTTCAATGTCAGTCCTGTACATTCCACTGTACAATTTGATGCATTCAAGAAAGAAAATGATCTCTGGAAACTCAACTGAAATCTCACCTGGAATGAACCTAAAAATTTTTAGTAGCGTTGATACCAAGTGATATATAATTCGTCAATTGATCAAAATTCTATATTGACCCCAATTTGTACATGTTACCAAATTTCAATGTCAGTCCTGTACATTCTACTGTACCATCTGATGCACCTAAGAAAAAAAATGATCTCTCAAAACTCACCTGAGATCTCACCTGACATGAAACTAGAAATTTTGAGTAGTGTTGATACCATGTGATGATATAATTCGTCAATTCATCCAAATTCTATATCGACCCTAATTTTCACATGTTGCCAACAATTGAGGGTCCCGATCGAATGAGGCGCACTACGCTCGAACCCATGTGTGGCGGTCGGGAGTGGGGATATTCTGGGAAAGAAGCATTTTCGAGAGAAATTATAGAGAAGTCGTTTTTTTTAATATTCCTAGAACAAAAAAAAATTTTGCATTTGAGGATCAGGCTGGCCTTCTGAAGCGCATCTGTTAGGTGATTTTCTTGTAATCCACACATCTTAGGCTTATTTTGAGTTTATTTTGAGCGCAAGAGAATTTCGTCGTCTGGGAAATTCGTATACATGAGTTTTTGAGGTCGCTGTTTTCAAATCCGTCCTGAGATTTTCAAAATTCAATTTTGATCGAGCCTCTTACATTCCCGACCGAAAATTGGAGGAGATACTAGATTTTGATGAAAAATGGTATACATGGGCTTTCGAGGTCGCTGATCACGAATACAGCCTCAGATTTTAAAAATTCAAATTTGCTCGAGCCTCTAAGATTCCCGTCCGAAAATTGGAAAAGATACTGCATTTTATTGAAAATTGGTATACATAAGCTTCCGAGGTCGCTGATCACGAATCCGGCCTCAGATTTCCAAGAATCAAAATTGGTTGAGCCTCTTACATTCCCGACCAAAAATTGGAAAAGATACTGGATTTTGATGAAAAATGGTATACATGGGCATTCGAGGTCGCTGATCACGAATCCGGCCTCAGATATTCAAAATTCAAATTCACTCGAGCCTCTAAGATCCCCGGCCGAAAATTGGATAGGATACTGAATCTTATTGGTCTTCATGGGCTTTCAAGGTCGCTGATCATGAAATGAATAGTTGAAGAAAAACGGACCAATCAAAAGATGAGCTTATTTTACATGAAATTGAGTAACTTTATTTGAAAAAAAAATTTAATATACGAATTTGGTAAAGGAAACTTACAGTGCAGCAATACAAATTGCAAAATGAAATAGATAATTTAACGGTGTTCAACTTCGAAGTGTCCTAAAAACGGCTGATTAGAGTGAAAAATGACCGGTACTCTGACGCCTCGGATCAACCATTTTATTTCAATACTAAACCGAGATCCGAGCGTCTTTATGCGCCGCTAGAATGGTCAAAACTCTCACAATAGGATATATCAAAAATTGTTTCAAATTTGCTTCAATTTTTTTTTATGCGAAAAGACTTGAGAAGAAGCTTTTTGAGGAGGATAGGAAACAGTTTCAGCAAAACTGATATGACCGATCGAAAGATGAGATGTTTTTACATGAAAAAACAGTCATGACGAGTTGAGTAATGAGTGGTTTGAAGAGCTTAATGTGCGGGGAAGGTACCGAAAATTTTCTTTTGATTCATGATCAGCGACCTCGAAAGCCCATGCATACCAATTTTTAATAAAATCCAGTATCTTTTCCAATTTTCGGCCGGGAATCTTAGAGGCTCTAATTTATATTATTAAAATCTGAGGCATGATTCACATAAGAGGCTCAACCAATTTTGATTCTTGGAAATCTGAGGCCGGATTCGTGATCAGCGACCTCGGAAGCTTATGTATACCAATTTTCAATAAAATCCAGTATCTTTTCCAATTTTCGGACGGGAATCTTAGAGGCTTCAATTTCAATTATCAAAATCTGAGGCCGGATTCGTGATCAGTGACCTCAAAAACTTTCGCAAGTCCGCCATTTTGTTAATTTTCAACATTTTTTCGGTATTATCGGTATAATATCCCAAAAATGTTATATATTTTCTGAAACTTTTTCGTTTTTTGATCTCAGATAAAAATTGGAGGCCCTACGATTCCGCTACAGGTCCCAATTTTGACCCTAGAAGAAAAAATCGAACGGGGTTTTGAAGTAAAATGAAAAACTCAGTGAACGTCGGGCGGTTTTTTTGAAATTCTAATTTGGGGCCAAATGGCGTCAATTTGGATTTTTTTTCTTTTTTTTTCGCAAAAAAATCGATCGAAAATCGGCCATAAAATCGGTAAAAATCAAAATATCAAAAAAATCGTACGACGTTCACTTAAAAATCGGTACGCTTATGTCAAAAAAGACGGTTCCGAGATAAACGCGTTCAAAGTTTTGAGTACAATACTAATACTATACGACTTTGTTCAGAGAATCGATTTTTTGAGGCACTTAGAACTTCTTTCCCCACTTAATCGACTTTTCAATCATTCTTAGATAGTTTATGGAGTGTTTAAGCCAATAAAAAAAAATTGGAGAAAAAAAAAGTCACAAAGGTATATTACCGCTTAATAAAAATTTTTTTTTTGTATACTCAATTAATATATAAATACGTGTGTAAAAAGTTCCATACCATTATTTAATTCCTTCTATGAGAAAAAAAAGAAGAAAAATGGGTCATTTTCGAGGTGCTAGATGAGAACCTCCCCTTAATTTGAATTTTGAAAATCCGAGGTCGGATTCGAAATCAGCGACCTCAAAAACTCATGTATAAATTCTCTTGCGCTCAAAATAAGCTTAAAACGAGCCTAAGATATGCGGATTACAAGAAAATCACCTAATAGATGCGCTTTAGAAGGTCAGCCTGATCCTCAAATGCTAAATTCTTTCTTGTTCTAGGAATATTCAAAAGAAACGACTTCTCTATAATTTCTCTCGAAAATGCTTCTCTCCCGTCTAAGAATTATTATTCTTGTAAAATAAGCAATAATGAATAGCACGAAACTGTATACTCAAATACTGTTAAATTTCTGCTCAAAATGAGTCTAAAATATGTAAACTACGTGAAAATCACCTATTCATTAAAAGAGACGTACTACGAACATTAGATGGCGTGCATAAGATTTCCCAAGAGAGTCGCGAATTTAATTTCATGTGATATTCAAAACACGCCTGAGTTGGCCCCTTCTTGCACGGACGGTGAGTTGGCCCCTTTTCACACGGACTGCGAGTCGGCCCCTTTTTACACGGACGGCGATTTGGCCCCTTTTCCAATCGGACGCTGAGTTGGCCCTTTCTTGCTCGGAGGCGACGATATTGGCCCTAATTTTCACATGTTTTTGCAACATTCAATGTTAGTCCTGTACATTCTAAGAAAAAAAAGAAAAATTTAAGAAAAAAAATGATCTCTGAAAACTCACTTAAATTCTCACCTGAGATCTCACCTGAGATCTCACCTGAGAATTTTCAGTAGGGTGTCTCCCGAACTGGCGCAGGGGACACCACCGTGCTCGAGCTCGAGATGGTGCACCTGTCTCCCGATCTGGCGCAGGGGACACTACCGTGCTCGAGCTCGAAGTAGTGCGCCTTTCTCCCGATCTGGCGCAGGGAACACCACCGTGCTTGAGAAAGTGCTCCCACACTACGAGCTAGTTCAGGATTCGCCCCGTTGCATGGCCTTTCGATTCCAAAGATAAGAGTATCGACGTATTCTCCCCTATTATAAAGGGTCATAATTACATTGGAATTTGAATATATTCATTCAACGTTCTTTGTAGTTATTTATCCTGTTGGAAATTGGAAATTGGGTGGGAAACAATTCTTTTATCTTATTTCAAATTTCGTCCTTACGTTATTGCAACCCCGATCTTGTAGCCCCAAAAAGGGCTGTTTTTTAACATTATTTTTGGGGAAACATCAGTTCACTCTGCTCTTCTCGCGCTAAGCTACTTATTCACAATATCCATTATTGTAGTGCGATATTCCACCTTCATTGCATAAATATGGAGTTAAAGTACCCCTGAACCTTGCTGCCCTATAAATCGCAGCGACTCACCAAGTTGCCTGCACCATGATTCGATATCTTCTCCATATTCTATAGAAAACTCCTCCACTGATGCGTCTAATGATGTATGGTCACCATCATCATCATCAGCAGCAGGAAGACGTACATCTATTGATGGCTTGCGATTGTCAGATGAGACCTGTATGCACATGTTGGCCATTCTCATAGCACGCGACGGTTTGCCCCACGCGAATCAGCGCTTATTAATTCGCCCCTCCCCCAACCGAGCGCGCGATAGTAAGATGGCGCACCTCCTACATGAAAGAGCGATCGGTAACTGAACTTGACACAGTTCAGCGATCGTCGCATAGATGGATGGACAATAGACTTTGGCATGAGTGATCTTTTCATGGAAGAATCGGAAAGAGACATGCAGGCATGGCTCGACGCTAATCTTTCGGAAATTGATCAGATCATGGGAGAACCATTTACACAATACACTTCGAGGCCACAATCAACACCGTTGGAACAGCCCCAGGAACATTTGCCACTCTCTACACCAGTGGATATGTTCCTAACCAAGTTCTTCAACGGAAAACCGCCCGTCGCCGAGCAGCCACTGCCACCCATCGCTGAGCAGCTGCCGCCATCCATCGTCGAGCAGCCATCGCCAACCGTCACCGGGCAACCATCGCTGACCGTCACCGAGCAGCCATCATTGCCCATTGTCGATCAGCCTCCACTGATAATCTGACAGTGGAGCATGCGTCTCCAGAGATCATTACGATCTCTAGTGGCTCACCTTCCCCCTTCTTGTGATAGTGAGAAATAATAGACCACGCATTGATGATCAGGAAATACTTCGCCCAGTGCGACGATGATTGAACCTAACGTTTCCAGATTGAAATGATAGTTAAAAAATGAAAAACCGAACAGTCTTTATTGAGACTAAACCCAATCAGCCCTTTTCAGGGCTACAGAAAAATTAAAACGTAATTTGCATGCATTTGCAACAAGAGAGAAAGAGAGAGAGAGAGAGAGAGAGAGAGAGAGAGAGAGAGAGAGAGAGAGAGAGAGCCAATATGATGGAGAGGAGGTGGACGTCGGAGACGCGCAGCGTCCAGTCGCGATGTTAGCGGGAGATCAGCTGCCGATTGCGCCAGTTTTACGCGCGACTTCAAGCAGGCAGCAGCGGACCGGATCAGCATTCGCGGCGCATCGGAGAGATCGCGAAAACAGCAGCGACAGTGCTCACGACGACGAGCAGCGTGTTCCACATTGTGAGATGGCAGCTCGATGGCGGCAGGGACAGCTCGGCGACTGCGGCAGCTTGGCCGCATCAATAACTCCCCTCAGAAAGAATAATAAGCTCTTTTGAGAGCTAATAAAACGTGAAAATCTTCTCCTCTGTCCCCCTCATCAACAATAAGCTCTATTAAGAGCTATATAGAGCGTAAAATTGTCTCCCCCTGTCCCCCAAAACACATCCAGCTCTTATCAGAGCTATATAGACGTAGTCCCTCCCCGATGGCAGCGACACACCGACTTGAAGCCTCAAAAGAGACGAGCTGACGAGCTGATGTCTGCAGAGAGGCTGCAAGGATACGGACGCTCGTATCCGCATGGGCTCGAACCCGCAACCTCCCCGGCGGGCGCTCGTATACGTAAGGAATAAAAACAGCCCTTTCCAGGGTAACTAAATGCGCCATGCGCCAGTATCCTCATGCGCCAGTATCTCATGCGCCAGTATCCTCATAGTTCATTTATTGAGATATTGTAGGTCGGAAGAGAATTGGATGCGCTTGAATATTCCGTATTGAAGTTTCCGAAAAAATCAATGCATGATTGTTGAAAACGGAAAAAGAAACGTTACGTTCTATATGTATAAGGATTTTATACGTATCTGGAAAACTGATGACGTGGGAATGTCCGCTGGTGTCCTCGGGGTCGCGATAGCCCGGGCGGTCTCGTGGTCTCGAGGGCTCGTGGTATCGCGCGCGAGGACCGGCAATAAACTGATAAGCTTCCGCCGCGCGCTGGGCCGGCCGAGCTTACTTCGGCCGTCTTCGGCTGACGTCACGCGGCGCGATCCTCGAATTTCGTTCGCGACGCGGTCTCTCTCTCTCTTACCTTTGTCGGCAGCGCTGGCTCTCTCGCTGGACGCTGAAACATGACTCAATATTTACAAATAATATAATATTGTGGAGAGAGATATCACAGGGCCTGACAATGTAAATATCCGCCCGTGACAACACATTCAATTATTCCCCTAAAGGTTTATAAAAAATGATATTAAACTTCGTTCAAATGAGAACGAACCTTAACAAATGTTTAAGCGAATCAAAGTCAGTATATAATTGTCAACCATTATTTTAGAAGATATATGTTGATGACACTATTTCATGTATAAAAAAAGAACATGTTAAAATAGTCATTAAAGTTTTCAATGAATACAATAAAGATTTGAAATTCACTCATAAAATAGAAGGAAATAATTTAATGAATTTTTTGGGAACAACAAATATTGAAATCAATAATAAATTAATTACTAATTGGTATCAAAAACAAATATGTTCTAGTAAATTGCTAAATTTCAATTCGAACCATAGATTTTAACAAAAACATAATATTAATCTAATTTAATAGATAGATCAGTTTCACTCTCAGATAAAAGTTTCCATAATGACAATATTAATAAAGTTAAAAGAATATTATTGGAGAATGATTACCAACAGTGATTCGTAGATTCATGTGTAAATGACCGACTACGTTCAATTAGATTCTCAAAAAAGAAAAGTAATTTCGATAAAAAAGTCCCCTTTATACTTTGACAATACCTCCTCAAGATACATTTTATGATAAAGTATCCGGCTCTCTTAAACATTGAACATCAGAACAGTTCCTTTTGTCAATCTTAATCTTACAAACATAATAAAATTGGGCAAAAATAAAACAGACATATTAGATCAAACCGGTGTACTATATAAATTTGACTGCAACGACTGTTCATCATGTTATATTGGAGAGACAAGGGGAAAATTAAAAGGTAGAATCACAGAACATCGAAAAATGACCGATAAATCACTACCGGTCCTATTGCATATCATAGAAAACAGTACGCACACATTTGACTAGAATAACATTAAAATTCTAGACTGCAAAGCGAATTATGAAAAACGACTCATTTCGGAAATGCTCAACATCAATATATACCAACACACACTTAATAGATAGGAAGACACACAACACCTCAGTCACACGTATAGGAAGCTCAACAAGATATCTCAAAACAAACACACCAATGTATCTGATGATAAATAAGATCACTACAGTTAACTCTATACACAATAGTTTGACAATGGCAGTGGAAGCAGCCGCTATATCGTAATTTTATTCAAAACTGGTGAGAAAGAATAGTTTATTGTTACTTCGTTGATTGTTTTATACTTACATGTTTGTATCATATATTAAATGTTGTTTTGTGTGATAAATTTTTAGCTCGATAAGGCCACTGAAACGTCACATCAATTAAATATGTGGTGGATTTTGTAATTTTTCCTTTTCCACTTCACTATGGATTGGCCCTCAAAGATCGACCGTTTAAACCTATTGGAATTATGGAGGGTGCACATTACAACATCAGCACAATGTATTTGAATAATTTGTTATAAATAATCGCAAGTGTCACAAACTGAGGGTATTTTTTCCGGATCTAATAGTGAGTTTGACGCCACCTGCTATAGATTTCGTTTGGGCTCCAATTAAATTTAAAATTTGAGCCGGAGAATATAATCGGTGCCCCGAAACCTATTGTGACCTGTTGCCCGTTCGCATCAGGTTGCACTAGGTAATACACGCAGGGATTGACTCTACCGTGGTACTCCGTATTATTTGTATAATTTTTGTATAATTTATACAATAAAACATATCTATCTATCTATCTCTCGCTCGCTCGTTCTCGCTCCTCGTCGTCGTCGCTGGGGTTCCTATGCTGCCGTCTGCCTCGGCTTCCTCGTGCTAGTCTTGTGCTCGTATCCGGGCACACACGCACACGCTCATGAACACGCTCCCACGCACATTCGGCACTCGATACTCGGCTCGCGTCGCGTCTGTTCTGCTGTGGGCACCGGACGAGAATGCCCGTCTGCCGTATGCTCGCTCCCGGCCTCGCGCCACCGAAACTCTCGGCGCGCCACGGCTCGCGTGCGCGCTAAAGAGTGCTGCCCTTCCGAGCCGGCAGCTGTCTGCTGCGGTGCCTTACCGGCCGGATCGGCGAGCAGCCGCTCCGTCCATAATAACGGGTTTCCCCGTCATATCCCCCCTCCTTAAACCGGACCACACGGTCCGCAACTCTCAGGCCCATGCGACCCCGCGTAGGAAGGGGGGGTGTTTACAGGGGGACCAGGTTCCTCAGACTTCATTTCTTAATTTTTCCTCTTCCTTTTTACGCCCGGTCGCACGCCTCTGTGGCGATGTGTGGGTTACCGATGCCTGTTCGTTCGGTCGAATCTCCGTCGACTAGGAGAGCGCACATGGCATCGTTGCCGGACACGAGTTTGTGCTGCCCACCTACATCTCTGGTATCCTCGACAAGTTCTCCCTCCTAAACCAATGCCTTAGCAAGGAGCCTTTTGCTTCTCGCGAGTCACGCCACTGTTTTTTCCTCGCGACTTCACGATCGATCTCATCCTCGTCGGAATTTGCTGCGTCTCTCAGATGCTTTTCGATCAGCAATTTCTCATACGCTCTCTCGTTCCTGACTCCTCTGGATCAGGTGCTCTTTCGTGATCGTTCGCTCCCCTGGTGTGCCCAGCGTTGGGCGCAGCATTACTACCGCTGGGGACGTCGTTCACTTTCACGTTACTCGTACTCGACACAATCTGCGGTATTTCCCGGTCTTCCGTTTGTTTGCCGTTACCAGTGTGCGGCTTTTGGCTATGGCTCCGGGGCTCGTTCCCGCTCTCACTCGCACAGTCGTCGTTCCATTTCGCAGGTACCCTCTGACTCGGCTCTGTGCCGTAATCAGCTTGAGGTGCTCCACTGGTATTTTCCCCGTGATTTGTAACGACAATTTTGTCATCGTTCTTGACAACGTTACAGCCTGCGACCATATACTCGACCCGAACTGATTCCTCGACAGGGCTCGCGAGTCAGATTCGTCAATCTGTCCGCTGATTTTGGTCGATTTTTCTCTCACTCGTTCTTTCGCGTCGCCACTCGCTCATTTCACGTTCCTTAACCAATTCTTCCAGATTTCGAACTCCTCCACTGCTCTCAACACCGCTGAAGACTCCGTTCGTTCCAAGTTGGTAATATTCGGACCCCCTTACCCTCCCGGAGGCTCGCAGTCAGCTGACTCGTCCCACATGTGATGGCGTGGAGCGCGTGGGACTTTAACGCACTCCCGCTCCCCTGTTCCCGCCAGCGATTTAAGCCCATGGCACACAAAACACGAATCATATTCGACTCCCGGTGTTTTGCAAACCTGGCAATAAAGCGACCCCTGAACTTTAATTGGACAATTGCGAGAGTAGTGTCCAGTCTCGTTACAATTGTAGCAGACGTTTATTCTGCAATCCGCTGCCCTGTGTCCTGGCTTCTGGCAGGAAACGCACACTCCCACTAACGTGTTACTAAGGCCCCCCATTGACCCATTCGCATTTCTCAGCGCGTTCGCATTCCCAGTGTTGACGTTGGGACTCACTGAATGTTGCGGCGGCCCCGATTGGCCGCTATTCCGCTGCGCTCGCTCGTTCTGTCGGTCCTTCAGTTCGATTAGCAGCTACTTCAGCTCGCTAATCTCTGATGTGGTCGCTCGTTCGGTTGTCGCTGCAGCGATCTCTGCTTTCTCTCTCGCATTCCTCTTACTCTTCTGTGATTTCCTTCCTTTTTCTTCCTCTGAAGAACTCTCCTCGCTACCGCGCTTGCTCTCAGACTTTCGGATCGCCGATATTGATCCCTCTTTTTTCTCATACTCGTACGCAGCTGCAGGTATTCGCGACCTCTCTCTGGACGGTGGTGGTTCGTAACGCGCGTCCAAGTCTCGGAGCTTTTTGTACTCTCTGCCCGCTCGTTCCAAATCTCTGTAGGATTTTATCCTCATATGAAGCATAGCGCTTCTGTATATGGGCAGTAGATTTCGGAAAGCTCTGTCGACTTGTCTCGCTTCTGTTGGCACAACTTCAAAATAACGAACGATAGATTTGAATTTCGACAAAAATGTCGAAATCTTCTCTGATGCTTTTTGTTTCCGCGCTCGTAATTCCTCCCACACGTCTCCGTCGTCCATCTCGACCACGAATCTGTGTCTGAAAGCTTTTTTAAACTTGCGCCACGTTCCGATTTCGCATTTCATCGTTCGAAACCAATCTGCTGCGCCTTTGTGAAGTATGCTGGGCGTCGCCGCCAGAAACGCAGCATCAGGAATATCTACACTCGATCTGTAGTCTTCCAGTCGTTCTATGAATTCCAACGCGTCTATTGATCCATTGTCCGCAAATCTCAGTTTCCAGTCACGCATGGATTTCATACATCCGTGACTCATTTGTAATGAGCTACGCTCTAGTGTGTTCTTTCGAATTGGTGATAACCGTAAATCCAGGTTCTGATCATCTTCGTCTGACTCAGACAATGCTAACGCATTATCTGGCTCGTTTGATTTCACAGGTACTGGCTTCTTTACTCGAACTTCCGATTTCCGTGATGCAATTTTGGCCTGCTCTCTTTGGTCAATACGCGTGCTCATTCTCGCGATTGCGATCGGCGATATTATCCGTCGCGCGTCTAGGTCGCTCTTGTCCGACTCTGACAACGCTATCGCATTATCGTTCGTGTTCGGTTCTACCGTTTCCGAAACGGAACCCTTCGATTTGCGTACAATGATCTTTCGTCACCTCTCTGTTCGATACGCGTGCTCATCATCGCTATCCTTTCTGGTAGCTTAAGGTAATCGAGGATGCTCGTCGCTGTCTCACTCGTTTCTCCTGCATCTGTATTCTCCATACCCTCGCTCTCGCTCTCGTCGCTCCCACTTACCATCGTTCGTTCTACTGCGGGTGACACGTGGTCCTTCTCATCCTCGTTGAACCACGACACACCCTCGACCTTCGCTTCTTTCATTTCCCATCTCAACAATCGTTCTTTTTGCGTACGCAGTTTTCCCGTTACTGCGATCCCCGCTTTTTCCAGTTTCCTTCGATCTATTTCTTTACTCATCTTACTTATCGCTCTGTGCCGTTCGTTCCAGTTATCCACCTTCAACAACTCCTCCATGGCCTCTTTGTACAATTTCATGTCAACGTCTGACGTTTTTACTAGTTACTTTATTATAAAAAAAAAAACAAATTTAAAATAAACACGATCTCTCAACACGCGTCGGAACACACTAGACAAATCGATTTGTAAAAAAAATGAAAGTTAACACATAAAGAGAAATTATGTGACTTTGCTTCCGAATTTTATATTGAATCAACCAACAATGACCAATAGAATTGTACAAACTAGTCAGCAGAACAGTATGACCGTATTCATCAACTCGCAAAATCTCTTTATTCGCCGTGACCCACTCGTACACGCTGTCAACCGTCCTGCTTATCCACACCAAATCACCAAATCGAATGTAGTCTCTCTATACTTCGAGTAACGTTCTTAGTAGGAGTTATTCTCGGTCTTGTACATACGCTTGTACAAGATCTGTCCGGAAAGTATCGGGCCTACCTTTATATTTTCGTGCTCGCGTTATTCTTTATCATCTGATGGGTGGCATCCTTCAGATTAATCCACACTTGATTGAATAACACGGTTCTATCGACGTTTCCACTTTTTAAAACAGTCCTGAAACTCACTTTTAGGGATAGCCTTAAGTACACTTGTCGCATTGTTTTCAACCGTTGTTTTGTCATCGAATCGGTGTCCTCTGAGTGGTTTTCTGGAAACAGCCAAAAGTCACAAGGGGCTATGTCGAGACTGTATGGAAGATGTCGAAGCAATGCGATATTGTGTTTGCTCAAAAACTACTGCACAAGATCGGAAGCAAAATTTTATGATCTTGTTTTTCAGTCATTTTTGACGATAACAAAATCCGACGAACGTGAAAAAGACACTGTAAACAAAGACACGCTGCGCAATACTATACGTATGGCAGGTGTCAGTAAGTAACCAACTGATTTGTGAGGCTTTACTGTTGACGTTTCTGTCTGGCAGAGGTCTCTCGAACACTATGACGCGAAGATATAAACGCAGGCCCGATACTTTCCGGACAGCCCTCGTATATCGAAAATAATAAAATGAATCACTTCAATCGCAATGATGAAGGACAAAGGAGTGTAAACTCCGTCGGGGACAACAATGGTGCGATATCAATAAATATATATGTGAAATAAATTATTAATCAATATACATAGTCATACAATACCAATACAATCATGTATTATTATCTAGTTCGTTCAATTATACTGTTCGAATATTATCTTGTTTGTTTCAATTTCTAATGATCGTTCGTCCGCTGGTTGTGTGCTAAAAACCCTAATTATCGGAATATGCAATATATTGAAAATCGAAATAACCGAAAGCCAGGAAGAAAAAACCAAAAAAACACAAAAGAAACTATCACTCATGCTCAAAAAAGAGAAAAGAAAAGAAAAGAAAAGAAAAGAGAAATTAAATTTGAAAAATAATTAATAACAAGAAGAAATTATAAACAATTTGAATTATTAACAATTGAAACACGTTAACAACCACGAGCTCGTTCCACTGTGCACGATTTAATCATTCTCAAAATTGGCTGGGCCCGATGAGAAAACGACCAAGATTCGAAATTGTTGATTAATAAACAAGTGAATTCTCCAAAAACAGCAATTTGTTGCAGCAAAAGTGCTCCCTCGTTGTCCAACACAATTTCAAAAATAACTCACAAATCGGCAAAATCATGTAAATGTTTGAGCGATTTGATGAATAAATAATTATAATTAATTGTTTGAATATTGTTCATTCTCTGTTATTTAAATAAAAGCGTTGTCGTTCAGTTAACAATGCTTCAATCATCCAAGAGAAAAATTTTAAGTCCCGAAAAAAAAATGACTAAGTTCTCTATTAGAAATTCAAATGTTCCCGCAAAAATTTCAAAACTACGTAGATAACAATACTCTACTCAACCATCCGACTCTATTACCATACGGCCACTCTGTTTTACCATACGCCGGCGCTCTGACTTAACAATCCACTTATGCTCGTACCGACTCGGACCACGTGGAGAAATTAATTTTCGCTAAACCTCAACATTAACTTTGTCGTTCCACTTTCTCCTCCTTGGAATGACGTTGCATCATTGAATTGCCGATGTTGGACTTCTTTTCTTATTGAATGTTGTCCGTATCTTCGTACATGTGTGTGTATATATATATATATATATATTGTGACCTGGTGCCTGTTCGCACACACACACACACACACACACACACATACACACACACACACACACACACACACACACACACACACACACACACACGCACATACACACATCGCATATATGTGCTAAATGCTCAGTCTTAATCAAATGGATGTTTTTATGACGTTGCAGAATGTAGGTGGAAATGTGATGCAGAAGGAGGTGAATAATTGAGACTTATTTTCAGTGGTTTTGGCTGAGGGTGGTTTGAGGGTTCCTCAATACAATGTACATGAACGTACGTATCGGTTTTTCTATTGGACCTCTAGGAGCCGGGAAAAAAAATCCCCAAGTACTTTCAAAAAAATGGAAAAATTTTTTCACAGTGAAAAAAATTTTTTTCCTGGATGGTCGATACGTCATTGAACTCGCCGTAAAAAAATGAATGAGAATATAGTTACAGACTCGTACGATTTTTTTTTAATCATATTGAAAATTAGGTAGGCTACCCCCTTAAATCGATTCTCGAGGTCTTTTACGGAGTCATTTTTCCATACGAAGTAAAACATTTCTATAACAGTTCCAAATGGAGAAATAAATTATAGTCTTTGGCGTAATACTATCTTCATCTTTTAACCCAGGAGCAACGACATGGGAGAGGTATAGTCTTCTCCCAAAAAAATGAGGAAATATAACAACAATTAATTGATGAATTAGTTAGTATCAACGATTGGAACATCATTTTTTCGGATGAACAATCTAGCAAACTTGACTCATGAAACAAAAATTATCATAAGTAATTTGTCTATTTAAATATGAAAAAAGGTGATCTTGACTGTAGCAGCTTTTAATCGATCCATATAAGACGGATAGTTGATCAAAATTGACTTTTCTGTTTTCTCCAAAATTTGAGGGATTCATGATGGACAGATTCTACTGCTTGTTCAGACCGAAGCCCAAGTCCCACTGATTTAGACAGTAATTTCAAGCAGTATTTACGATGAGCTAAGATCACATAAATATGTATAAATTGTCGATCTTTGAGGGCCAATCCAGAATGAAGTGGAAAAGGGAAAATTCACAAAATCCGTAACATATTTATTTAATGCGACGATTCGCAAGTTAGGTTCACTAGCCTCATCAGGCTACAATAAAGTATCCGGCTCTCTTAAGAAATTAAACATTAGAACAGTTCCTTTAGTCAATCATAATCTCACAAACATAATAAAATTAGGCAAAGATAAAACAGATATACTAGATCAAACTGAGGTAGTTTATAAATTTAATCGCAACGACTGTTCGGCATGTTATATTGGAGAGACGAGGGGAAAATTAGAAGATAGAATCACAGAACAACATTATTATGGAATATTATTATGGAATAACATTAAAATTATGAAAAACGACTCATTTCAGAAATGCTCAACATCAATATATACCAACACACACACTTAATAGGAAGGAAGGCACACAGCAACTCAGTCACACGTATAGGAAGCTTAACAAGATTTTTCAAAACAAACACACCAATGTATCTGATGGTATATAAGACCACTGCCGTTAGCTTTATATACAAGAGTCTGACAATGGCAGTAGAAGCAGCCGCTTCCACTGCCGAACTTAAATTGTATTCTTTATTACGTGTTTTCTTGGGTAATAAATTTTTAGCCTGATGAGACCAGTGAACCTAACTGGCGAAACGTCGCATTAATTAAATATGTTGTGGATTTTGTGAATTGTCCCTTCTCTACTTCATTCTGGATTGGCCCTCAAAGATCGACCATTCATACATAATTGCGATTATAGAGGGAGCATAATATAAGATCACATAAATTTTTAAGGTTTTGAAAATTTCTTCTGTAGCTAAAGCTTTTGATAATTGCATCGATAAGCTTAGCTAACTTCTCCAGAGAACTTAGTCTTTAGGATGAAAATAGTTTTCAAATATTTTACCCATGACAATTGATTATTTTTTAACGTCTACAAATTTACAAACGATGATTAATATATTCTATCGAGCTTAGTAGACTATCCCAAAGTAATATTGCGAGAAAAAAATTCCACGCTCCCCGGGCTGGATTCGAACCAGTGTCCTCCTGATCTCCGGTCAGTTGCGCTACCATCTGCGCCACCAGAAAGACGGCAGCTCACCACATCCCTGGAGCATGAATTCATTCTCTCGCAATATCACCAATATACACGATCAAGTTCCGATCGCATTATTGCAGATTTCCCTTTTACCTATATTTCACCCACCCTCCCCTCGCCACCCAACCCAACCTATTGGGCTACTACATCTTTTTCACCCGAAGTAGTATTTCACAAATAATTATTTTTAACGTCCAGATGTTTCAAACGACAAATAAATTTATTTCAATCGAGCTTGGTGGACTATCCCAAAGTGATATTGCGAGAAAAAAATTCCACGCTCCCCGGGCTGAATTCGAACCAGCGTCCTCCTGATTTCCGGTCAGTTCCGCTACCATCTACGCCAGGGGGAAGACGGCAGCTCACCACATCCCTGGAGGATGAATTCATTTCTCGCAATATCACCCATATGTACACGATCAAATTCGATCGCTTGAATTCTGCACGATCAAGGTCCGATCGCATTATTGCAGATTCCCTTTTTGAACTGAATTGAACTGATTAAATAATTTTCCTGTAATTTTTAAAAAATAAATAATAGTATCTACGCTAGTGGAAAGGTGAAAATACAGGTTTGGGACGTGTTTGTGGGTAATGTTGAAGCCTCTTTGAGAAATCAAACTGCTAAGGCACCTGGCAGTGGTTTTTTTCTCACTCATTTGACAGGGAATCGCCCATATACTGTAGGATTGGAATATTATATTCTAATGACTCATTAAAGTAAAAAATAAGCTTCTTTTATTCCTCCCTGATATTTTCTTCATCATTTTCAGTCCCATATTATTTTTGTAATGTAAAAAATAAGATCAGCATAAATAATATTCAAAACTGAATGAATTGAAAACTCTCAACGTCAAGAACTGAATAATTATCTTCGTATCTTCAACTTCTCAACACAAATCTCATGACGCAAAAGCCTCAAGAAAACCTCAAGAAAACCTAGATAATGAAAAGAGAGCGGAAGAGGTCGTTTTTTAGTAATATCTTTTGGAAAAAAATCTGTTCCGATTTTTGGACTTGCATTTTCTCGAATGATACATTATATGCAATAAATTCGCGGCCTTACTTTTTACCGTCATTCAAAACTTCCTTTTTTGGACTAGAAACCACACGTGTCATAGGAGTTACCATCGGCGTCGTTAGTAAATATAATCAGTTGTACGTGTGAAGTGCGCTCAAAAACACATGCGTTGTTGCTCACTCACAGTTTGAGTAATTGCAAGGAAAGTTTTCAGATCAATGTTATCAGAGTTCCCCAGCAGTGGAGCTCAGTCGTGTACAGCTGATGAATTTTCAGTGAAAACGCAACCAAATTCAGATATAGTATATTATACTATAAGGGACAAATGTCGATCATTCTTCCCGGCGGAGAGATTGCGGAGGGGTTATCGGCTGGGAAGAATGATCAACTATCGTCTCGTGTGGTGTATACTATTTTTCTTGATAGTTGACCGAAAATTATGGGTCCATGAACAACCGCGACGCAAAAATTTGCAAGCAGGAAAAATTCGTCGGCTTCACAGTTGCGACCATGTTCCGCGTGCGTGACAGCACTGCTACTGCAATAGCAGACAAGCAGCTGATCTAAAAAGGAACGAAGGACTTTTATCATCTCCTAACATTTACGACCCGAGCAAAGCGAGAGTTGTTGGTTAGCAGATGATCAAAAGTCCTGAGAAAAAAAACTAGATCAATCGTGCCAAGTAGATATTTTGACATTGTAAAATTAGATAGGTAAGACGGGCGTAATAATAAATATACAAAGGTTAAAAACTCGACTTTAGATTTGACAGTGGGGATGAAAGCTGAGATTCGTTTTTATTCCTCCCGGCCGATTAGATGGCGCGCAGATAGGGAGGAATCATTGAGTTTCGACGACTATACATGGAGACGAATGCGAATTTTCTGCCGAGGTAGTGAGAAAAACCAATTTAACCTATACTCATGTTCATGTATTTTCTGTAAGATATGTTTCTTTGTGATAAATGTTATGTTCCAGGTAAGCTGTACAGAGACTTGGATTGTATCGGAGAGGAAGAAAAACTGTGAATATAAAAGTTTAGGTATTATCTGTTATAGTGTGATATTGGTCGACAAGTGTTCAGGATTTAAGTTCTCATTAGTTAAATTCAATATTCTGTTTTGCTGTGAGTAAGACACGCATGTAAATTTTGATGATTATACATGTTATTGACTCTTTCTATATTGAGACCCTACGTTAAATCTTATAACTTATCTTGAGAATAAAAGGCCTTGGACTAACTATTCTCGTTGTGGATTATGAAGTGCAATAAGTCCAATCTAAGTCTAATCCACAGCTGGATCAGGATTCTTTAACTTATAAATCAGGTTCATTTTGGTAATTATATGATAGGTTAATAAAACAAACTAATCGATATTATGGATATAATAAATCAAATTATTTGATTGCCTTCAAAGTAAATGCCAAATTGTAGTTTTTTAATAACTTGAATGCATTTCTCTAGTACGTTATTATGAAGAGAAGTGATTGATATACGAGTCCCAGAATAAGTGACTGCCGATCAATCATTGATTGGAGCTGTCGTCGCCTACTCTTTCCACTCAACGCCTGACATTTTGATCACTTGCTTTTGGATTACACCGGCTAATGTATTTTGTATAAGTCCCAACCTGGATGACTCTCTACGGGTCTCTTTGCCTACTCCTCGCAGGGAATCAGCCAAATCATGAACTTAGAAAAAATACCCAGACAAATTAACACTACCCTGTTAAAAAAAATACATGGATATCCTAGTGAAAAATCCACATGGATGGTACTAGGATCCTACATGGATTGAACTAGGATCCATCCTAGCTCAATCGAAGATTTGCTTGCAAATCCACGTGGATTCTGGGACATTCCACATGGATTTTCAAATTATCCACGTGGAATTTATTTAAATTTCTTGGAGTAAATCCACGTGTCTCTCAGACCAATCAACGTGGATTTTGGGCCAATCTGCGTGGATTTCGGATGAAACCACGTGGATTTGGGGTTAATCTACGTGGATTATTGGACTTTCATTCAAGCGTATCCAAGTGGATTTTGAGAATATCTACGTGGATTTAGGATGAATCCACGTGCATTATTTGACTTTCATTCAAGCGTATCCACGTGGATTTTGGACATATCTACGTGGATTTAGGATGAATCCATGTGGATTTGGGACGAATCCACGTGGATTATTTGACTTATGTTTCAAGCGTATCCACGTGGATTGATATACAATCCACGTGGATTTTTTACGGACCCACGTGGATTTTTCAGGGATCCACGTAGTTTTTCCACATTTTATCCTAGCAAATCCACGGGTATTTGTCGTCAATCCACGCGGATTTTCGATCAATCCACGTGGATTATCAGAATTTATCCTAGCTATTGCACGTGGATTTTCCACATTTTATATTATCAAATCCACGGGAATATCTGGTCAATCCACGTAGATTTTCGATCAATCCACGTAGATTTTTTATCAATCCACGTAGATTTTTCACGAATCCACGTGGATTTTTCATGAATCTACGTGGGTTTTCCACATTTTATCCTAGCAAATCCACGGGAATTTGTCGTCAATCCACGTAGATACGTTTGAAATGAACGTCAAATAATCCACGTGGATTTATTCCGAATCTACATGGATTCATCTCTAAACCCACGTAGGTATGTCCAAAATCCCCGTGGATACATTTGAACACTGATACATGTAGTATCCAGTGACAAGCGTAGAAGTGCAGTGCAATAAGAAGAAACGCCTCTCAGACGACGAATGGTCGTTCGGGGCGACGCCAACGGCTCCGACCAAGATACTTTGATTGATATCTTGGAAGTTTAGGAGTATTGGATCCTGGGACTGTGGGTACAATCTATGTTTGATGCAAACAAACACCAGAAAAATGTTAGTCAAGATTAGTGATCCACATCCCAAGTATTCTCTCTAGTAAGTAGTCTGTCCTCTCAAGGATCGGACGCGACATATGCAATCGAGAGCATCGATTTCGAAGATATTGAGAGACATCGAGGATGTTTCCCTGAACTCTATGAATAGAAAGACATTTTTCTTCCCATAACGCAATCTATCAAATCGAGACCCTCCACAAGAAAACCGTATCCTTTGTCAGAGAAATCCAGATATATGTTAAAGCAATGAAATAATTCATACAATTCTACCATGAGACATCCAAAATTGATATGTATCTGTGTTTTTTCATGAGATTAGAATTTCCGGAACCCAAACTCAATGGATAAGAAAGATCCGCCTCCAGCTGCCTCACTCGTCAGTAGTGAGCGCTAGCACGCCCCTATATAATGATGATGCTGCAATCATACTCTAGAAATTTATGAAACGTGAAAGAGTTGCATTTTCAGGGTTGGGTCCAACACTAATTTCGGCCATTTCTTCACGATCACAAGGAATCCTTTGCCTCGAAGAAAGAAACATGGTGATGGGCTAGACTACAATGGAGAATCGGAAATGGATTGTGGTGGATGTGGAAGAGATGTACAAGAGCGTATCATAATATACGTGGGAGGCCGTGTGTGGCACTCAAAGTGTCTGAAATGTTGTGCTTGTTCGAAACCTTTACATGATCAACAGTCGTGTTTCCTTCGAAATACAAGAGTTTATTGCAGACAAGATTACATGATGTGAGTCTTGTTATTTTCTACAAATTTGTTCAAATAAATGAAATGTTATGATAACCCCTCCAACCTTCAATACTGGAACCAACCTAAGATGTTCACACTGAGCAGTTGCACTATATATTATATATAATGAAAGATTAAGATTATTAAATGAACTACTAATCAAATAATATATTTCCACATTCAGCTCTTAACTAGCTATTAACCAAATTTCGTTATTCAACTCCTATCAATTTCAACTCTGTACAATCGTCCTTGAATCTAGTCCTATTCTAATACTCTTATTCTTGTATTGGACTGAAATTTTAGCGTAATCTGATTGAAAAAGGTTCATGGGAAAAATCATAGAAAATATCACATGAAAAATCATACAGTGAATCATTTGAACAGTCAAATCGCTGATGACGCGCAGGACTATCTCTCTCCCTGCAAGACTCGTGTATTAGACTACCACACTATTGTCTACGTAGGCACCCTACAGACATTATGCAGTTACCGTATACACACACTCCGCAATGTAAGATTTCCGGTTTTGCGAGTCTCTTAACATCACCGACTACCCAATAACATCCACGTTTTCTGTAAGACCGATAGTTTTGAAACCAAATTGCGTGACGTCTTACTATCCTGTGATATAACTAGCTCTATCTCAATTTTCACTTTCCCACGTGCTCTATCTGATTCTGCAAGCCAAGCATAACTTGTGCTGTGTCTTAATTTTGATTTATATATCTTAGATTACACTCATTCATCCTTTTATGTATCTTTACATTGTACACATTTCTATGTACATCATAGCGGTAGCTGAAAGGACCTTGAACCCTATGTCCTTGAAAACCTTTTATCAATTAATCAATCAATCAACAACACCATGGCCTACACGGAGAAGAGTTAGGGAAGTTATCCTTACGTCGCGGCCGCAACAAAATCGAGCGTTGTGGTAGAATTTAGGTGAGTTGATGAACTCGCGAGTGTCTACGCCGTACTCGGTCACCTCAGTGGTCATTATTCTATGCTCCGTGTATACTGTGGTGCGATTTGAGTATTCTGAAAAAAAGTTTCTTTGATATTTCATAAAGAACAAGACCTTTCAGTGATGTTATTATAGATATACATGTAGCTTGAATATAATTTTTCATAGCACTGCGTCATATATAATCTAGAGAATGAATTGAGTCATTGACTATAAATTAAATGGTGTGAATGGTCAAAATTGAATGGTAGCACATGAAGGCTGAAGGTGGTCCAGAATCCATGATTCTGCTATCACAAAGGTATTGTTTGAATACGACTTGAATTATTTGATTGCTACCGAATGCCGATCGTGTTACCTAGTTGCTTGGCCGTATTTCCCAGTCAGATTGAAAATTATGTGTACCAAATCTTAAGCGTGTTTGATCGTAACTTTACCAACGTTCCTAGTCCTAGTCGCTTTATCGTTTTTTCTAGTCAATTCGACGTGTTCCTTTGTCAGATAGAAACGCGTGTATACCCAATGCCAGCGCCGTCTTTAGGGGGGGGGGGGGCTTGGGGGGTCTATAGCCCCGGGCCCCGACCGTAGGGAGGCCCCGTAGCGACTCCAACGCAAGTCATATGCGTCCGGTTCTCGATCGTTCACATCTTGGAGAAGCAAACAAAAACTACTCCTTACGTGCAGAGATAAAGAATAACACATGGGTCTGAGAGAGGCTAATGGTGTATCATCATCGGACCAATGTTTTATTTTATCTAAACACCCTGTGACTCCACCTAGTGGAAGGGGGACGAGTGATTAAAATATAATACTGCGTGCATACATTGTTGTGAATTCATTTCCGAGAAAAGCGCCGGTTATTTTTATATGCGACTGTTTTCGCTCGTCGCCAAGCAACATGCAATTGTAACTGACGACAAAATAACAAGAAATGACGTTCAATTCGAAAAATGTGTCGCTGCTACTGTTGACGTCGAAGATGAAATTGACCTTTGTTACGAAAATGATGAAATTTCAAATGTGGCTTTAGATCATGGAAAAAGCTCAGGTATTTATTCATAGTCAACACGTCAATCAGCGTTTCTTATTGCTGTCATGTACGAAGTACTTTCGGCATAAGTATGAAAATAGTATATTGAGCGTAAATTTCGTTTTTTCACCCAAGTTTGATCACTTCGTATAAGTACTTGTCATCGAGTATATCGAAAACTTGAGCTCCTCTGTTGTGTATAAACACGTACCTTAGTACACATATTTTTCATACAAATAATTTTCACGGTTTTTGATAATTTTTCTTAATTGTTCTCTTTAGATACTTTACACCAAGATCCAGCTTTTTGGCCAACGAATTTTTCTCAAAGTGAAAGAGTTAGATATATAAGTAAAGGATCTCTAGTTTTTCAAAACAAAAATTGTTCTTTTGAAAATTCGAAGCGTGAATACGTAAATCAAAACAGGTACTTTTCGTTGAAGTATTTTCAGAGAGAATTGAGTAATGGAGGAAAAGTTAATCGAACATGGATTATGTATTCAGAATCTACTGGAAATATTTTTTAAACGACGAATAAATTCGGGCTTGGTGGACTATCCCAAAGTGATATTGTGAGGAAAAAATTCCACGCTCCCCGGGCTGGATTTGAACCAGCAATCTCCTGATCTCCGGTCAGTTGCGTTACCAACTACGCTACCGGGAAGACGGCAGCTCTCCACATCCCTGGAGCATGAATTAGCCCTCGATCAATAAAATAGGTAAAAAGGGAATCTGGAATAATGTGATCGGACCTTGATCGTGCAGATTCAAAAACGATCGACTTTGATCGTGTATATAGGTGATATTGCGAGAAAATGAATTCATGTTCCAGGGATGTGGAGAGCTGCCATCTTCCCGGTAGCGTAGTTGGTAACACAACTGACCGGAGATCAGGAGATCGCTGGTTCAAATCCAGCCCGGGGAGCGTGGGATTTTGTTCTCGCAATATCACTTTGGGATAGTCCACCAAGCCCGAATTTATTTGTCGTTTGAAATATGTGGATGTTATGGCCCAGCCTTGCTCCGCCCATTTTTGAAATTTTAGATTGACACGAGTTGCATCGCTCGATTGCGATGCCCATTTTCCCACATGCTACCCAAGTTGCGCTGAGTTGCGCGACATTAGGATTAAGCATACATGTGTGAGTGTAAGAATGCGCTGATTGCGACGCATCCATGCGACGGATGGCGAGTTGCACGTAGTGCATGGGAATCATGAGGACAGCTTGCAGTTTTGTGCAGCTGCCCAACATTGAAACGGATGGATGTTGGCTATAAGATATTCTCTTATCAGCCTGTACGAAGCCACGAGCAGCCAGCGGGCGCTCGTGCGGGAATGCTATTTTATAAGTGCAAGTTGCACACGGCAACTGCGCAGCTTCAAATTAGTTAGAAACGGCCATAGGAGATCTTCTTATCGACACGTATAAGTTGACGAGTAGCCAGCGGGCACTCGAGCGAGAACGACGAATGAATGTATAGACGAATGTATGTAACCCTGCATGTAATGCAAATAGAATTGTTCGCAATCGGAAATAAGCAATTGATCTGGCAAGATCAGAATTTATCTATGTTTATATATTTTTATCGGAGACAGGCGATGTGCTATGAGCAAATGGAATCTTTTATCAATAGCGTTTTGCCAGGATTAATAAGTGCTATGTGAAATAGTTGAATGACATGTATAAGTAAACCGATGCGCCTTGCAGCGCATACATAGATTTGTAACGAAGCGAGCGCACTTCGTAGTCATAAGTATTCGCGCGTGCGAACGGAGGAGAGACGCTGAGCCATGCGCGCTTGTTATCACTCCATGAGGGAGAGGTAATTCTCGCGAAGTGCAACTGCGCTTCCCAACCGTTTCGCGCCCGCGCTTCGCGCCCTGCGAGCGCATCTTGACGTGACGTCACGACGCTTATAAAAGAAGCGGCCGCGGCGGACACGACGGAGTTGATCTGTGCTAATCACGGATGCCACACGGGTGGCCGGACATGGAGCACGCGAGCGGCGCAGCTCCCCCGCGAACGCGTAGCATACCTACATCTATTTCGGAAGAACAGAATTATATTGAACGATCCAACCACGCGGGATCGAGTGTTAAATATAAGATTTGGTAACGTAATAAAGTTTAGTGCTAGTGCAGTTGAGTGAAAGAGAATACTTTCAGTTATTTGTTTTCTCGCAGAAAGAGATTTGGAATTTCGTGGAGATAATGAAATAATAGGTTCATCAAAGAATGGTAATTATTTGGGTGTTTTGGAACTAATTGCAGAGTATGATTCATTTTTAAAACAACATTTTGATATGAATGCTAACAAAGGTAAAGGTACTGTATCTTATTTGTCAAAAAATCTCTGTGAAGAATTTATTAGTCTGATGTCAAACAAAGTTTAAGAAACAATTTTATTAGAATTGAGAGAATCGAAATACTGGGGTATTGTTGTAGATTCGACTCCGGACATTTCTCATATAAATCAGTTGTCGATCATTGTTCGTTATTATTTTGAAAACTATGTGTATGAGAGATTTCTTTGCTTTGTACCGATTCGAAGTCACAAAGATAATTCAATGAGTGAAGTAGTATCTGCTAAGCGTTTAATTCGACTACACAATTCGCCGTTCTGTACTGTCGTTAACGCATATAGTCGACTCATTTTCCTTTTTTCGGATATGTTTTGTTTGACATATCGTTGAAATGTTCGAAGAGGTATCTTATATATAGTCGAAGCCATCCTCTGCGATATCTCACCTTTCTTGACCTGCTCCAGAGCTTGAAATAAATTTTGTTTCGACCATATTTGGCGAATATTTACCATCAATGGGTCGATTGTAGCAGCTAGAACAAGAAAATAGGAGTGGTGCATATTGAGTACACTCGATAAAAATAACGGAGAGTTATTGAAACGGTTGATAAAAATGGCGTAAGATGGAAAAAAAAATTAGATGATGTAGATGGGATGTCGAGGAATCGAACGACATGTCACTCGATTTTCTTGGACCAGTTTAAGGGTATTAAAAAAATTCGCCCTTACCTCAGCAAAATTAGATCGAGAATGAAAATTGGTGAAAAAATTGAGAAAACGAGCTGTAACAAGTTGGTGTAAAGGTTCCCGATCGGTGAAAATGTTTTTTTTTCCTCATTATTTAGTATTGCCAACAAGATCCTGTGCCGCGGCGATGTTCTAGACGCGCGTATATATGAAACCTCAAAAAAAAATTTTTAAAAATAAAAGTAAAAATGTTCCGTCAAGCATGTGGCAGAATTAGTTTTTTTCTTATATTGCTTAAAAAAAATGAAATCCATAATAGACACATAAGTCAATTTATTATTTCATCAGTATTCATTCTGATTAATTCTCATATTGTTGGAGTATCACGTATTCTTATTACAGTTTACATACTATAAGAGACGTTGTCAACTCTAACTAACCAATTACGAAAAAACTTACCAAAATGTTTGTTAGGTACTTCATCAATTATGTAATCAAAAGTAATGACGAACCAAATTGACGCCACTTGGTAGGATCGAATATCTTTGAATGCCTTAATAAACTGACATAATATTCTTCATTACCTATTTATTCCATTACCTATTTATTTCTAGTTAAACGGTTTCACAACCTCTCCTATTTGAATGAGGATATACACTAATCCCCGATGCTGTCCAGGTACCTAGGGTCGCCGATGAAGTGTCTTGAGGGTGCGATACTGGTATTTTAACTTCGAGAAGCTGACCCTGGACCGAATGATGTCCAGGTAGTCAGGGTTACCGATGACGATGTTTCAAGGGTGCTCTCGTAGTATTTTTGCTTGGGGAAACCGGCCCTGGACTCGAACGATGTCCAGGTAGTCAGTGTACTCGACGACGGTGTTCCAAGGGTGCGCTCCTAGTATTTTTGTTTGAGGAAGCTGATTACCTTGACTACCTAAACATCGTTTGGGACCAGGGTCAGCTACTTCATCGAAAAATACCAGGAGCGCACCCTTGGAAGACCGTCATCGGGTACCCTGACTACCTGGACATCGTTTGAATCTAGGGTCAGCTACTTCATCGAAAAATACCAGGAGCGCACCCTTGGAACACCGTCATCGGGTACCCTGACTACCTGAACATCGTTTGAATCTAGGGTCAGCTACTTCATCGAAAAATACCAGGAGCGCACCCAATGAACACCGTCATCGGGTACCCTGACTACCTGGACATCGTTTGAGTCCAGGGTGAGCTTCCCTAAGCAAAAATTCCAGGAGCGCACCCTTGGAACACCGTCATCAGGTACTCTGACCACCTGGACATCGTTCGGGTCCAGGGTCAGCTTCTCCAAGTTAAAATACAAGAAGCGCACCCTCGGGGCACTGCCATCGGTGACCCTAGCCCCCTGGACATTATCGGGTATGAGGGTATATCCTTACTTATCTCTCTATATTAAAAGCCAGACCGCCGCCGCCGTCAAATTTCTCCACCCCTTTTTTGCACCCCTTTCTTGCACCCCTTTCTTGCACCCCTTTTCTGCACCCCTTTCTTGCACCCCTTTCTTGCATCCCTTTTCTGCACCCCTTTCTTGCACCCCTTTCTTGCACCCCTTTTCTGCACCCCTTTCTTGCACCCCTTTTCTGCACCCCTTTCTTGCACCCCTTTCTTGCACCCCTTTCTTACACCCCTTTCTTGCACCCCTTTCTTGCACCCCTTTTTTCCACCCCCTTTTGCCACCCCCAACTCTCGAAGGATTGGTCCGATTTTCTTGAAATTTTGCACACAGGTTAGTCGCGGCAAAATCTAGGCCGAGTTCAATTTTTAGCGAAATTTCTTGGTTATTTCCCTAGCAACCATTACTAACGTGTTTTCTCACGAATCCTCATTTAAGTGCTCATTGGGACCATTAAAGTCAATGAGAATCGATAAGACATCTCCCATAGCAACCACTGTTGATATCGTTGGCAACCGTTTGTCTACATCCCTAGCAACCGTTGCTTCGGGAGCCGGGAAATCAGTTTTAAGTCACACTCGATGGCCAAGGACACTGAATTGTTGTATTTGCTCCATAGCAACCGATGTTTACCTCCTTAGCAACCGTTGGTAGGGGAAGAAAAATTCACGTAGTTTCATTTCCAGTATTTTCAACTGCACAGGATAGAAAATCTCCGTTCTACCCATAGCAACCATGGTTTACTTCCCTAGCAACCGTTGCTTCGGAAGCCGGAATATCGATTTTAAGTCACACTCTATGGCCAAGGACACTGAATTGTTGTATTTGCTCCATGGCAACCGTTGTTTACCTCCTTAGCAACCGTTACGAAATTTGGAAATGATCAATTTATGACCCGTTTCCATCATTTTCGATGACAAAGGTAGCTCCTCAGCAACCTTTTTTTACCGCCCTAGCAACCGTTGCTAAGGGGAAGATAAATTCACGTAGTTTCGTTTCCAGTATTTTCAACTGCACAAGATAGAAAATCTCCGTTTTACTCATAGCAACCATTGTTTACGTGTCTAGCAACCGTTGCTGCAGAAGAAGAAAAGGGCTAAATATCACTTTGCATGAGTCTTTTTAATCTACTTATTCATCGAAACAACCGTTTGTTTACATCCCTAGCAACCGTTGCTTCGAAAGCTGGAAAATCTGTTTTAAGTCACACTCGATGGCCAAGGACACTGAATTGTTATATTTGCTCCATAACAACCGTTACGAAGGTTGGAAATGAACAATTTATGACCCGTTTTCATCATTTTTGATGGCAAAGGACACAAAATACAAATCCTCCCTATTAGCTCCTCAGCAACCGTTGTTTAACACCCTAGCAACCGTTGCTAAGGGCAAAAATAATTCACGTGAGTTTCGTTTCCAGTATTTTTAACTGCACAGGATACAAAATCTCCATTTCACACATAGAAACTATTGTTTACATGTCTAGCAACCGTTGCAATATTTCTCGAAATTTCACCAAAAATCTGAAATGAAACACGCGAAAAACCTAAACCGAAAAAATATGATCTGACACATGACACTTTTAACCTGAAACTGAATAAACAAACGTTTAACATGAACATAGATGAAATTAAGCTTGTATTTTGATTCGAATCGTTCGTTTAGTATTCTTTTCAATTGATCAAAATCGAAGTTTCAAGTTTCAAGTTTTATTGATTTCAATGTAATTTTTATTTAATCATTACTACACTTATCATTGAAATTATTGACTTTCAAAGAACACACGGGGGGGGGGGTTGGCGAGCGAAGCGAGCAGGGGGGTACCCCCCCTAGTTCAAATAAAACTTCAATCGACACGCCGACATCGGCATCCTAAATCACCATTTGCCCATGTAAAATCAATTAAATTATGAAAAAGTTATGGAGTAAACTCTGACATGCCTTGTCTTATCTTCTGTGAGTTTGAAAAAATCTGCAGTACTTTTCGTGGAATCTATGGAACACGGCCAATAGTTTTCCCATATTCTTCCCAACTATACATCAACAATTTGGACAAAAAATTCTCAAGAACAGAAAAATCTTAGAATCACTTGAAAAACACTCTTGAATTTTTTCAGGATTTTTTGATCAAATTTTTGATTTTTTGAAAAATTTTCCCATGGTTTCAAATCTACGCGGGAAGCATGTAAACGTTGTTACGTTGGCGTTCTGGACCATGCATACACCTCTTACTATGCGTGAACATAGCTGCTTTATCAGGCTGCCGCGGCTAACTTCATGGTCGAAAGAAAAAATGATCTGAAGAAATTCTGGTCGGGAGAAAATATCAGTAAATCGCTTGACACGGTACTCCAAACTCATTATTGCGAACGAGTTTTTCAGTATTTCTTTTTGTCAATCGGTCAATTGGGATGCTAGATGATCATGAAATCCTGTTTCGCATTCAAAAAAAGTCGTTTTGGCTAAATTAATGCCAATGTAAAAATCGAGCGAGCAATATCAAACATTATATAGTGCGGTGCTTCTGCTTGACGCATGGAACACTACCGCGTTCCGTGATTTACAAGCTCACTTTGCGCCCTCAAAATCGTGCCACTATTACGTAAGGGAATTAACCAATAACTGTATGCTGAAGAACGAAAATGTCAGAGACTTCCACAACAGGCTGAGCATGCTTGTGAGGGGAGCCATCGCTGCCTCCGATGACGACAAACACGAAGTGGCTTTGCGAACTCTTTTAGAACAACTGGCAAAGGGAGTATTCATTTCCGGTCTTCCTAGAAGATGGCACTCCCAGTTAGCCTCCTGTATTACCTTCGACGGATCTCTAAGCAAGGCTATAGAACTGGAAAAACTAGACCATTTATCCACAACTAACCAAGCTAATATTTTATATGTGCTAGCTCAATATAAATTGAAACAGGCTTTGCAAAATACTAACGTTAACTCTTTGCGACGTGAAATCTCTATATCCATCTCCGCAGGTGATGACTTGCCATACTATGCATATGGGAGGCCACCCACGACTATAGACATTAATGACCGCAGACTATACGATCGGAATAATATGCAGTATGTGAATAGCAGCAAAGATACTAAATTGAAAAAGGCCGTTACTCTATCACCGGAAGGGAAAATTTTAGCTCATCCTGCCTTGAGTTATGGTTCTCAGGCTCCAACTGACGCCCGAACACCAACCATTATATTAGAAAGATCCAACAGCCCATACGGAAGCGCAGCGCGCTCGCGCTCTCCTGGTCCAGGATTCTCGCCGCAATATGCACAACAATTAGTTCTACCATTGATGCGACAGCCGCCTACTCTTGTACTCCAACAGTACGTTCAATGAGTCGCTCAGTATATACCATGGCCACAACAGGCCCTACAACAATATTTACCACAACCATGTATCCCCTCAGCTACCCCTTAACTCCTAACCTCACCCGCGGTACAGCAAATACCCGCGTACTCTGCTCCTACCAACGACCAGGCGCATAATCGAACAACACTTAATTATAAAACTTCTCCCGGCCCAAACTCCGATAACGAGAATTTGAACTTCCCCAGAGCTCGCTGCCAGAACGCTAATGCGAGCCGCCCGCACCCGGAAAATCGCGCCCGAATGCGCTCCATAAGCGCGTTTGAGTTAGATACGCAAGAGGAAACGGTCCCAGAGTCAAATTGAATAACTACAAGTTCAAATCAGGAGTAGAGATATTTTTTCTAGACACCGGATCCGAGATCAATGGGATCAAACAAAGTGCCTTACAACCGGACGTAAGAGTTTACATTATGAGGAAACTCCGTATTAGGGGGAATCTCACCAGAGCCCATATATAGTAAGTATATAGCAAGTGTATAGTAAGTATATAGTAAGTTTTAGGGGATACTAGGGAGGTAGTTCAACTGCTCGCTTCACTCGCCAACCCCTCAGTGTGTTAATTTCCAGTTAATTTCCAACCACATAAGATACAAAATCTCTATTTGACCTATAGCAACCATTGTTCACGTGTCTAGCAACTGTTGCTATCTTTCTCGAAATCCGCTGCTGGAAATCTGAAATGGAACACGCGAAAAACCTGAACAGAAAAAATATGATCTAACACATGTCACTATTAACCTGAGACTAGATAAACAAACGTTCAACATGAACTGTCACGGCAGCCATAAATTTGTGATGGGAAATCTGAATGCCGATCTTCTTCTTTTGGACAATGATGACTCAAAATTTGTTCGCAAATTAACTGATGAACTGTCGATGATCCAGCACGGGGCTACGCATATGACCTCAACGTCTCGCATATAGATAGCCGTTATTCTGGTGGACGACAATGACATAATCACGGTCGAACGTAACTTTCCAGCTCTCTTTCGCAGTAAACATCACATTAATGACGTTGAACTCAACATTCAACAACCCAGGGAGAGGCCGGGCTCCTTCAAATACAGAAATTTCAAGGGTGTTCGGCAAAAAGACCTGGTCTCTACCTTGAAACGGTGTGACGGGGGGCTGCTCAACCATGAAGACGTGGACGACATTGACTCTGCACTGGACTGTCTCAGCAACAATCTCACGATGACCATTGACGAGCTGGCACCTCTTAAAGAGTTTAAGCCCAGAAAAAATAAGTTGCCGTGGATTGATGCTGAGTTATCACTGTTATACAAAAAGCGGACGCGACATACAAACGTTACACTCGGACAGGGGACGAGAGCCTGCTCGCTGAATTTCAGAGGTTGCGCGATCTTTCCGATAGCAAAACAACTCAGGCCCGCACTGAGTTTCTCTCGAGTAAATTGTCAGAAGCGCTTGAAACTAACATGGGTTGGAAAGAATTGCGCACCCTTCGTCTTCTACCTAAGCAAAGGGAGGACTTGAATGGGATCTTGCCGGAGGATCTGAACACCCATTTTGCTAAAGTATCGATCTCACTCAATGAGAGTGCTTTGGTCTACCGGGATATCATCTCTTCCGCTTCCGAGGAAGACGGCTTTTATTCCCAGAAAATTAATGTTAATGATGTTATTCTGAGCATTTCTTATTTCACATCTCAGTCAGTCGGTGAGGATGGTATACCTCAGAGTATCATCTTCGATGCTCTGCCCGTAATCGGAGATAAAATCGTAAACCTGTTCAACTCCTCAAAGAAGTCTCATGTTCTTCCACTGAAGAAGAGTGCCCTCCTGACGTCTCCGTCGGACTTTCGTCCTATTTCCCTCTTGAGCTTCCTGTCTAAGGTACTTGAAAAAATAGTTCATGACTAAATCATGAACTATCTTACCATCAAAAACATCCTCGATCCTAGACAGGCAAGTTTTCGTCCAAACCAGTCGACCCAAACTGCACTATTGAGGTTAACAGAGGACATAAGACAGGGTATGGACAGAAAGAAACCCACATTGCTTCTGCTATTTAACTTTAGTAAAGCCTTCGACAAAATCTCGCACTCTACAATGCTGAAACGGTTGAAGGATATCGGCTTCACCAGGACTGCTCTCTCGTGGTTTCACTCATGTCTCACTGATAGACAGCAAATAGTCATAACCAAGAGTTTTGGCAAATCATCGTGGCTCGCCACGAATCTGGGGGTACCACAGGGGTCAGTCCTCGGGCAGCTCCTCTTCTGCATCTACATTAATGAGCTACGTGACGTACTTGACATTGAGGGTGTCGAGCGTGTGCTTTATGCAGACGACTTACAAATCTATACACAGGTCTCTCTGGACAGACTGGCTGGGGGCATAGCACTGCTTGAGAGAGCGGCTGCGGCTGTGTCGGGATGGGCGGATGCTGCTTCGCTGGTACTCAATGCTGGAAAAACTCAGGCCATCACGTTTGGGTCAGGATATTATATTAATCTCCTGTACCAGGAGGCACTCTATGCATCTGGCATTGGGATCGGTGGGGCTCGTGTGCCGTTCTCTGGCACAGTCAAGGATCTTGGCGTGGTGCTTGACGAAACTCTGTCGTGGCGTCAAAACACCGACGCGGTGACAAAGAAATTCAATAGAACCATGTACTGCTTGCGATTCTTTCGTAGGTACACCACCGAGATCCTGCGTAAACGCTATAAATGGCACTGCTGTTTCCTCATCTTGACTACTGTTCTGCCGTATACCTTGACGCATCTCAAGAACGAAATAGAGAATACAGGTACTGCAGAATTCATGTATGAGATAAGTTTTTGGTGTGAGGAGGGATGAACACATCACACTTTACAGGGCTAAGTTGGGCTGGATGCGCACGGATATAAGGAGGCAGTATTTTATGGCTGTACTGTTGTACAAGATCCTGCGCATTCGACAGCCGGAATACCTTCTGAGCCTCTTCACTAGGTACGTGTCCTCTAGGCCCTCCAAGGATGATGCACCGGAACTCTCGGTCCCCAAAATGAGGAACGACTTTGGTATAAATTCCTTCCAAGTGCAAGCAGCACACCTTTGGAACTCCCTCCGCTCCTCAGATTAAAACTTGCCGTCCTTGTCAAGTTTCAAGCGTTCCGTGAAGTTGTAGTTTTTAGAAATGACCTCAGATATTTTTAAATATAAGGATGGATACGTTATCTGTGCTAACTAGGTTGATTAATCTCTTGATGACTAGTATACTAAAACCTTGACACATTATCTGTGATAATTAGCTTTATATTTATATGCTTACACTGATGACAAGGATGATATGTTAAAAAAAGCAACGCTCGAGGTACGTGGTGTGTCGAGCCACCACCTACCTCGACAATTACCGGAAAAAAAGAAATTGGTGTGCTGGCCTTCTCTAGAGATTTCCAAGGTATAGGGCCCTTTAAAGCTCCTGTCCTTCCCCCCCTCCCTTATATCCTGGTACGCCGAAGCTACCAGGTTTGCGGTTGAGTTCCGAAAGTGATTGCCGCTAGAACGACCTCGCCTTAATCACCACCGATCGGACGAATCCCATCGAATTGTGGTGTGGCCGAAGCCAATGTAGGGCAAAGTAGCTCTAGGTCGAAACCAAAATAAGGTAGGGTCTAAATAGATCCACAGCAGTAGGCGAACCCACAATGCTGTGTTGAGAAGGGACTTTTGGCCGTGCCAAAATCACGTCTTTAAGAGTTACCTTAGGGTACAGGATGAGCAAGAAAAGAAATAAAGGGAAAGAAAAACGAAATGGTGAACACGTTTGATCATTCAAGAAGAATTTCGTGTTCCACGGGATGTGGTTGGGAGTGTCCTCCACTCCGTCCTGCCGACGCTGAGTACCCCGTGATAGTCGCTGTTGGGAGTCTGGTCCATGGAGACTCATCTGCAACTAGTTGTTCTGGAACTGATCGACAGGTACACACACATACATTCATACTGCATACCGATTACTCTACGTTAACTTTGGTAATAGGTTTCGGCGCCTGTCGACGGCGACCTCCCTCGCGGACCCACGTCGAATCTCGAGGAGTGCGCCAGCTGTCCGATTACAATGACTTTACTCACCATCGTCGCCGCTCGTAGAACTCCATTGACTCGGCAGATAGTACCTGCATTCATTCAATGGAAATGTGGCATGCAGGAGGGTTAGTTAAGGGGGGAGCCTACTGTAAACAGCACTTTTTTCAGGATTATTTACAGAACACTGAGAAGACTTTTCAAATTGAAATAAAATGTATTGTAATATTAAAGTTAAAAGCTATATAAAACAATTTTCTTTTAGTTGAGAATATACAAAATGGCGGCGGTGCATCTGCTCAAACTTGACTCCTTGATTTTGCGCCGTGCAACGCTGTGGTCCTTCTATTCGACTAAAATCAACGAACCAAATGTTTTTCGTTAAAGTACATTATTTTCTACAACTTGAACCTACAGTCAGCCAAAAAAATGAAAAAATGGAAAATATTGTACCTTTTAAACAAAATTATAGATTATTGTTTATAAACAAATTGTTATAAAAAATATAAATGACAATAATTGTAATAAAATTATAGGTTCACGGTGTGTAAAATGGATAGACTAATTCCTGTGTAAAATTTCAAGTGAATCGTTCCACTAGTTCTCGAGATATCTTTCACGACGCGGAAAAAACAACGTTTCGAGAAAATGAGCGTTAAAGTTTTCGATGCCGCTCTGCTTACCTTTGGCGCGCATCAATTCGGTGACTCTGTAGAGGTGTTTAAAACTTTTTCTTGAGCTTGAAACATCTTCCAAGTACATTCTTCAGATTCTAAATGAATTTTTGGAGCCATAAAAAAATGAAAAAAAATCGAATTCTACAGTAGGCTCCCCCCTTAATGGTTTATGGGCGAATGAAGGGTTAGTAACACCATGGCAAAATGTCACTTATCGAAATAATCATAATTATAAGAATAATTGAACACATTAAGGAAGGAAATGTAGTATCAAATAAACAAGAGTAGTACCGTATACACTATGGCGCGTCATAACATGACCTCTCGTGACCCCACTAGACTGGTGAACGGGAGGAACATGTTGACGCAGCATAGTGCATTACGGATGACACAGTGACATACACATCCACACTCGCACATGCATGTGTGTGTGTGTGTGTGTGTGTGTGTGTGTGTGTGTGTGTGTGTGTGTGTGTGTGTGTGTGTGTGTGTGTGTGTGTGTGTGTGTGTGTGTGTGTGTGTGTGTGTGTGTGTGTGTGTGTGTGTGTGTGTGTGTGTGTGTGTGTGTGTGTGTGTGTGTGTGTGTGTGTGTGTGTGTGTGTGTGTGTGTGTGTGTGTGTGTGTGTGTGTGTGTGTGTGTGTGTGTGTGTGTGTGTGTGTGTGTGTGTGTGTGTGTGTGTGTGTGTGTGTGTGTGTGTGTGTGTGTGTGTGTGTGTGTGTGTGTGTGTGGGTGTGTGTGTGGGTATGTGTGTGTGTGTGTAATTTTCAGAAAAAGATACGATATGATTTTACCTTGTGTTCTTTCGGTCATCTTCACTGTTGGTGCAATAACCTGAATCAGTTTCAGGAATAATTCGCACAAATCCTACGCCATATACAAAATGAAAGAGCGGTGGCGGATCGTTTTCCCAATTTTCCTCCTCCTCCTCCTCCTCCACATCAACAACTTCATTCGCCATGGTTTTTGTAAAGATGTTGAGTTTTAAAAATTAACACACTTCGAATTCAAACACATCATCATCATTGTCATTCCAAAGTTCTGTGTTTTGCTTTCTCAAAGAGAAAGCTTTGTAATGAGGTAAAAATCGACCCATCGAATCGGACTTCGGGACCTCGATTTTCGTAATCTACGGGTCGAAAAACATGGAAATCCGAAAATGTCTGTATGTACGTACGTACGTACGTATTTTGGAAACAGCGTCAGAACATGCCTCAAGTAAAATCGCACTTTGGCGACAAATAAAACTGCATCGCACGGGTCAAAATGGAGATGATCATTCGTTCGAAGCTTCATAATGCTGAGTCTAATTCTCTGCCTTCGCAGTGTACAAATTTTGACATTATAAAAGACTGGTTAGCTCGTATCAATCTCAGTAGTGTCTCACGACGTACGAACGATAAATCATGGAGACAACCAGTGTGAAAAAGCTATTTATCAACGTGATTATGTGCGTGTTGCGTTATGCAAACACACACGATGTGCATATAAAAACCATGTGTGGTCCTTGGTGGTTCAAAGATTTGAACACTTTACCGCTGCATGTGTTAGAGAGGAAACTACATTTTTTGTTACTACATTGTAGTTCAAATACTTTGATACACTTATACAAGTGTGGTTCACTACAGAAAATTGATATTGTGGATATTTTTATCAAAGTACTGACGCAAAAGAATTTTATTGACAATGATGAAATTCGTGTACTACTTGGCGACCACAACAAAAAACAATGTAAGTCGATGAAGAATTCTCATTTCATAAAGCATTTTGTATCATATGTAATATTAAGGTAACTGCAGCCAATTCATGACGATTGTCAAAATAGAACTTTTGGGCCCTTCCCCACTCTTTTACAGCAGTTTGAAGTTTCACTTACTGGTTTTCTCTCCTTATCTTATTTAACTATTCTCACTCAATCTGAAAAATTCAGGTGTAAATGATTTTCATCTCTTAACGTGCGATTATTCTTTTCAATGTAAAAGCATCTCATCTTTCTATTGGTCACATCAGTTTTCACGAAATTATTTTATATCCTACTCAAAATGCTCTTTTCGCATGAAAATAAGTGAAGTCCATTCGGCAATTTTTTACAGTCAAGTTGTAACATTAATTTGAAGTTTCACTTACGTATTTTTTACCCTGTTTCTTCATTTGCTATTTTCACCCAATCTAAGAAATTGGATGTAAATAATTTTCATCGCTCAACGTATGATTATTTTTTCATATAAAAGAATCTCATCTTTCGAATGGTCACATCAGTTTTCACGAAACTATTTTACATCCTGCTCAAAATGCTCTTTTACGCATAAAAAATAAGTGAAACCAATTTGGCGATTTTTATAGGCATGTTATAATAAATTAGATATGTAATTCTACAAAACTTTGGAGTTTCATTCACTGGTTTTTTCATCCTTTTCTTATTTCACTATTTTCTTTCAATCTAATAAATCAAGTGTAAATAATTTTCTGTGTAAATTATTTTTTCTTATAAAAGTGTCTAATCTTTCGATTGGTCACATCAGTTTTCACGAAACTGTTTTATATCCTACTCAAAATGTCCTTTTCCGCATAAAAATAATTGAAGCCAATTCGGCAATTTTTCATAGAGATGTTGTAATTATTTAGATACATACTTTTACAAAAGCTTAAAGTTGTGCTTTCTGTTTTTATCGTTTTTTCTTATTTCACTATGCTCGCTCAATCAAAAAAATCAAGTGTAAATAATTTTCATCTCTCGACGTGTGATTACTCTCTTTTTTCGGATAAAACATCTCAAAATGCCTTTTACCTTTCATAAAAATTTAGTCAAACAATTCGGTACGATTTTTGATATTTCCTATTTCGAGCGTTCTATACGTTCTAACAGTGCATGAAGACGCTCGGGTCACGAATCAATATTTAAACAATACATGTTCAGTTTTCATAGACATGTTGTAATAATTCAGATACGTATTTTTCGGTTTGATGTCAGTGTATAGAGATTGTGACGAATCATTATGAAATCGTGCCAAATTGATTGTTCGTGTAGTCTATTTAACCATTTTGCGTCTTTCTTTATGAATTGAGATTCTTAATAGGTTAAAAGATTGAAAAATTTCAAGTTTATTATAGTCAAAATCGCGAAAAAATCTTTAGGGGTTGTACATTGGCTGGAGTTACATTATTAAAAACAATGAAAAATTTCAATCTTGTCTCTCACTAGTTTTCCAAGAGATGCTAAACGATACGAGTACTGATGATATCATCATGCAGTGTACATACACATATGGTATTTATCAAAGAATGTGTGATAATACGTGATATATATATATATATATATATGCACAGTATAATTTATCACTTATTTATTACATAAGAACCCATGCCATCAAATTCAGGGCAGAACAAAGATGTCAATCCTGTTTCATCAGAAGATCGAAGGATTTTTTCGGATGATGACGAAACGTCCAATAGTAGCTGTAGCTCTAGCTCTAATTCCACTTCCACCGTTTATGCTACAAGCAACGACGACTCACAAACTTCATATTCTACAGGTCCAATCTTATCTTTGATCAAACTTCTTTCTTGATTATGTGATTAGACCACTGACACAATGCATAGTTTGATAATCATCATTTCAGAGGCACAAGTGCAGACGGGACGAGGAGAAAGCGAGCACAGTGAAACCTTCATCATCGACAACGAAATATCGAGACTCTACAGACGTTTTGGACTGAATGGCAGGGAAATCAAATGTCATTTTACGCCACCAGCTTCGGGCTATAATACCATAGAATGGTTGGAAAAGTTCATGGAACAGCTGCATGCTCATTTAACGAGAAATGCGGCTGAAACAGACTACATCGGCGTAACCATCAGTACAGGTGATTCCCGAGATGAACCAGCGTTCAAGCCCTTGTGGATGTCTTTTCGACCTCTTGCGGATTTCCATGTTGGCGAATTATGGCGCCTATTCTATAATGCAGTTCGAAGCTCAAACGCCATCAATGTGGATGACACATTGTACATAAAATATGATATCGTAAAAGGCTTGAATGGCGCAGGCCGCGTGAAACTGAGTGAGAACAGTGTGAGTAAAAAATCCATATTGACTATTGCGAATGACGACAATATGTATCTGGCTAGAGCATTAGTTACCGCATTTGCGCATGCTATGAAAAGGCAGTTACGGACTGGGTCGCTACACGCTTCCCACATAGCATGCAACATTGCGTTGAAATATTTCACTGAAATATTTCAGTGCAAGATTTCAGCAAGATTGCTGCAATATTTCAATGCAGCTTTCGGAAGCGGATTTGGTATCTTTCAATGAAATATTTCAAAAATATTGCAGCAACATTTCATGAAAGATTCAACGAAATATTTCACAATATTACAATAAAATATTGCAGTGCAAGATTACTGCAAGATTTCTGAAATATTTTCCTGAAATATTCTATGCAACATTGCTGCAAGATTCCTGCAAGATTTGACTGCAAGATTGAGGACAGTCAAAAGCTGCATTGAAATATTGCAGAAATATTGCATTGAAACATTTCATGCAATATTGCTGCAAGATTTCTGCAAGATTCTTCTGCAAGCTCATGTAAAGTCAAAGGCTACATCGGAATATTGCACAAATATTTCGATGAGAGATTTCATGCAATATTACTGCAAGATTTCTGCAAGATTCAACTGAAAGACCCTGAGAAGTCAAAGACTGCAGTAACATATTGCAGATAAATTGCATTGCAAGATTTCATGCAATATTGCTGCAAGCTTTCTGCAAGATTGGACTGCAAGAAAACGACGCCTATTGGCTCTGCCGCACCGGTGCCCGCTGAGCGGTTTGGTGATTGTGCCGCGCGTCCACAACATAACGATCACGAGTGGCACACAATTTTTTTGTTGAAATTATGATTAGGTGGGTGGGTGAGGGTTATAAAATGAGCACTTAGTACTCATTTTCAATAGTTCCGACACCGCACTACACAGCCGATAAATGTGTAAACCCCCCTCGGGGGTCACAACTTAAATATAACATCCAAGATTTACATTGTTAGAATGCGTGGTGGTCCCGGGGTAAAGCTTTTGCTTCGCGACCCAAGGATCGGTGGTTCGCGCCCAACCCCCCGAATTTTTTTTATTTAGTTGAATCTGATAGAATTATCAAATTTTTTGGGAAGTATAAACTCAGCGGACCAAATTGAAAAACTTTTATATTTGAAAATAATTTTCGTAATTTATTTAATAAGTTTACTTGACCTCAGGGCACATGGGGTAATTCATTCTGCAGGTAGAAATTGATATGATTTTAGATGAATATATTCTCAAGGCATAAGTTACTTGCCAAATCACTTTTTTTTGTTTATTAGATTGATTCTATCCAAAAGTTTCATAAATTTGTGAGTCAGAGTATATATATATATATATATATATATATTCTTATTGAATTTACAAATTAAGTGAATTCAACATGTCTGCCATAAAACATCTGGATAAAATGAATACAATGAACAAGAAAAGCTCAATTCACCTCACATAACTTTATTTTAATTCAACTTAAAATTCTATTAAAAGTATATATTTTTATGATGAATAATCTTAATTCATGTGTAAAATCATTGAATTCTTCTGTAATCTTAATGATATAACAATCATAAATAACATTATTCATCAGTGATGGATTCCATTCTCCCTTATGAAAATATTAATGTAATTGCATCTATCAGCAATTAAGGAGATTGCAATTGCCAATTGATTATGTTAATCAATTCGAGCATAAAAAAATGTATTATATAGATGCTTATTATTTTTACACGTGTATCATACATATTAACGTAGATGTTTTATTCAAATTGTATTGAATTAATAAATTGTTTTAACGTGATTTGGCAAGTTACTTATGCCTTGAAAATTTATTTATTAAAATCATATCAATTTCCACCTGTAGGATGAATTACCCCATGTGCCCTGAGGTCAAGTAAACTTAAATAAATTTCGAAAATTATTTTCAAATATAAAAGTTTTTCATTTTGGTCCGCTGAGTTTATACATCAGATTCAACTAAATAAAAAAAAAAAATTCGGGGGGTTGGGCGCGAACCACCGATCCTTGGGTCGCGAAGCAAAAGCTTTGCCCCGGGACCACCACGCATTCTAACAATATAAATCTTGGATGTTATATTTAAGTTCTGAGTCCCGAGGGGGATTTACTTATTTATCGGCTGTGTAGTGCGGTGCCGGAACTATTGAAAATGAGTACTGGGTGCTCATTGGACAACCCTCACCCACCCACCCACCTAATCATAATTTCAACAAAAATATTGTGTTCGACACGTGCTCGTTGTGTTGTGAACGCGCGGCATAATCGCCAAACCGCTCGCCGGGCGCGGCGCGGCCGCCGCGGCAGAGCCAATAGGTGTCGCGCTCGTCCCCCGCCACCAGACCTCGTCATCGCCATATCACTTCGTTGCTGCAAGATCCTGAGAAGTCGAAAGCTGCATTGAAATATTGCAGAAATATTGCATTGAAACATTTCATGCAATATTGCTGCAAGATTTCTGCAAGATTCTTCTGCAAGCTCATGTAAAGTCAAAGGCTACATTGAAATATTGCAGAAATATTTCGATGGAAGATTTCATGCAATATTGCTGCAAGATTTCTGAAAGATTCTGGTCGCTTACATCGAATTCAATGTGGGAAAATGTATACAAATTCTCACTATGAGACCAGGCGCGAACCCGAAAAAATCGGCTCTCAAATATTGCAGCAATCTTGCAGCAATCTTTCCATGCAATATTTCAAAGTTGTATTTCTAGAATCTTGCAGAAATATTGCATTGCTCCTTGCACTACTGATAGGTGGCGACTCGCTTCTCGCAAGTAAAACTGTATGCCCGAACTGGATGCTCGAATAGATGTTACAAATGTATGCAACAGCCACCTTGTCAATACAATATAGAAACAAAAAATGTAACGACTGTTTCAGATATTTTTTTGAGGATGTTTGTTTCAAACATCACCTGAAGCGCGGTTCTTTCAATAATTCAGCAAGTGTATGCGAAAGCATAAAAATTTGCCGAAATTGTTGCAAAACAGTGCGTTCCACTAATCATGGCGAACCACACGAATGCGGTACTGCTTTTTGCGAAAATTGTGAAAAGAACTTACCAACTACACATTTGTGTTTCATATATACCTATTAGAGGTAGCAAAATACCAGCCCCGGTTTTATCCTTGTTTTATGATATCGAAACGCAACAAACGGTACCGCTTCTTGGGGACGAGACTAAAAAGATGCATGTTCCTAATTTATGTGTCGTACAACAGGTTTGTAGTTTTTGTCTCAAAAACTCAAACATTTCTAAAATGTGTGAGTTTTGCGGGATAAGAGAATACGTTTTTGATGTCGATCCAATAAAGCAGTTTGTCGAACTATCATTGGCCGAGCGCAAACAATTCAAAAGAGTAATATGTATAGCTCACAATTCTCAAGGTTTCGATGCCCAATTCATTTTCAAGTATCTCGTTGGAAAATATTCGGAACGCATCGTACCGCAAGTTATTTTGAACGGTACAAGAATAGTATTGATGGAGGTAAAAAATGTAAAGTTCGTGGATAGTTTATATTACTTTTATTTACCTTTGAGCAGACTCCCGAAAGCTTACGGTTTACCAATATCATCCAAGAGTTATTTTCCACATTTATTTAATAAGACCGACAATGAGAATTATATAGGACCCATACCAGCAAGTGAAATGTATTCACCCTCAACGATGAGTGTCAATGATAGAACTGTTTTCTTCGAATGGTACAATGAGCAAGTGGAAAAAATGTAGTTTTCAACTTCAAGGTTGAAATAGTTAAGTATTATAAGCAAGATGTTTCCATACTTAGGCTAGCTTGTTTGGAGTTCAGAAAAATATTTTTAGAAAGCAGAGTAGATCCTTTTGTTAAATGTGTCACAATAGCTTCGTCGTGTATGCGCGTTTATCGTAAGAACTTTTTGAAGAATAATTTAATAAAGATTATTCCAAAGGGTGGCTATAGAATGGCTGACAATCAGTCGCATAAAGCAATTCAGTGGCTCTACTGAATGTCTGATAAAGTGTTGAGTAGGCCTGTGATGCACGCGGGTATCGGTCGCGAAAAGACTCGTCAATAATATACCTGTAGACGGTTTTTGCAATCCCCTATACGGTGAAAGCCACGAGGGTATTGTTCTTCAATTTCACGGTTGTTATTAGCACGGCTGCCCTCGTTGCTACACCGTTAACAGAGATCGGAATACGTGTACACCCGACGACAAATCAATGGATGAGAAGTTCGAAAACACGCGTGCAAGCGACGAGAGAATATTAGCAATACACTATCGTTTGATCGTTATGTTGGAATGTGACTTCAATGAAGAGTTGAAAACCAACGACGAGGGAGGATTTTCATCGACGAACACGATGAAATTTTCCGTAGGAAACCTTTAGACCCTCGTGAAGCTTTTTTTGGCGGGCGCACCAATAACAATGTAAAAATTTTCGATTGCGAGGAAGGTGAGAAGATACGATATGTGGATTTCTGTTCGCTCTACCCGTAAATTTGTAAACGTGGTAAATATCCTGTAGGACATCCTGAAATATATGTTGGGACGGAAGCCTGCAAACGCTTTATTAACAATAACATTGACAGCGTGAACGGTCTTATAAAATGCGAGATACAGCCGCCACGCGATTTGCTTCACCCCGTTTCACCAGTTCGCATGCATGGCAAGTTGATGTTCCCCTTATGTCGATCCTCTGCCAAAAATAGCGTACGCAATGACTGTCCGCATGACGATCCAGACCAACGATCTCTTTTAGGGGTTTGGATTTGGCGGATGTGGCGATACTTTACGCACAAGAAAACTCGGAAATACGTCGACATCCTGAAAAATATCACTGAGTCTTACGATCATAGTAGACATTCGGCAACCAGCACCTGCATCGGTAACACTCGACAATGCTGCAGTGGTCCGCAAAAACATTGAACGACGCTACGCCAATGACCGCATTGCCTCGATAACAGTTAAATATGGTGTTGAAGATCTGGTGCGTATCAGTAGCGCGAGGAACGTTTTTGGTAAAGGTTATGAGGGAGGTTGGACTACTGAAATTTTTACGATTACCCGTATCTCCTTGCTTAGAGCACCTCATGTATATTACCTGAAAGATCAAGCAGGGGAGGAAATTGACTGTTTTTTTTATAAAGAGGAACTGAACAGAGTACGGAAAAATCTAGAGAACGATGTTTTTGAAATAGGTAAAGTTTTGCAAACTCGTGGAAAAGGAAAAACCAAAAAATATTTCGTTAGCTGGAAAGGCTACCCCGATAAATTCAATTCGTGGATCAAAGCTAGCGAAATGAAAAAATTAAAATGAAGGACCAATTCTACGTCGTGCTGCCTAGCAACAGCAGTTTGCAGTATTATCCCGGCAACACAACGACTCATTTCATCACGCAGCTACCTCAACAGATACGATTACACGGGTCATGGTCCGTGGCTCTAACAGAGATCCAGATACCGCTAACCTTTCAGCATTTATCACAAGAAGACGTTCGAGTCATCATGGCCGGTAATTTGTCGCACCCCTCCCACGTCTCCACTGTAGTCGTCGGTGACAACTCTTTGGAATTTGCCAGCGAGGAAGGGGAAATAGACGTTTCCCAGATTCATCCTAGCGTGTACAAGGATGTCGAGGGTCTTATTTCCGAAATGAATGATTTGGAATGCGTGAAGAAAAATCATTTACTTTTCATCGTCGAACGAGGAGGATACGTGAGGGCTACTCGTACATGAATGCTGACTGCAAAGCGAAACACGAGTTTGCTCTGCCCGAGAAATTGAAAAAAATTTTTGGATCCGACGACTTAGCGTCGCAATGCTTCAAAGCGCCCGTAACCAGCAATAGACCGGCACACCTTATGAATGGTTTACCTAACATGTTGATGTTATACACGGACATATGCGAACCATACGTTACTGAGGATGTTCAAGCAAAACTGCTGCGGGCTATATCTCTCAATATAGGCAAATTTACATATGGAGGGATAGAGATAAAGAATTTCTCTCCACCAATGTACATACCCTTGCTTATCAACTCATTTCAAACCATCGAGATAGATATTAGAGACCAACGAGGTAATTCTATACCATTTGATTTTGGAACGTTGACAGCTATACTACACCTTAAACGCATGGATTGAGATGGATCGATACATTGAGTACTTTGATGCCCAGGTAGGCGGTGGAAAGATAGCTGGAGTAGGTCGCATCTTTGTTGGTTCAAATCATCAACGGGGTCACGGTGGTATCGGTCGTTTTTTGGCTGGTTTATTTCGAAGAGTCATGCCACTTTTATCCCGAGGTGCTAAAGCTGTAGGGAAAGAGGCTCTTCGCACAGGCATGAATATAATGTCTGATGTCACTACTATGGATACCCCTGTAAAAGAAGCATTCAAAAGTCGCGTCAGAGAGTCGGGAGAAATTTCGAAACGGAAAGCCGAGGAGAAATTGGATAAGCTCATGGAGGGGTTAGGTTATAAAATACCGCGTTTCAAGAGTTCGACCCAGTTATCGGCTATCCGTGGTCGAGGTAGCAAGAAAAGACGAAAGCCTAAAAAGAAAGTCATTCGACGCAAGAGGGGAGATAGAACGAAGAAGAAGAAGTAGTACACCTAAAAGAACGACCAGAGATATATTTGGTAGAAAAAATGGCTTTTCTCTTTAATCAATCGTGTGAGTGCTTAAAATCAGAGTTGCTGTTATTTGAAATTCCGCCAACTCAAACAACGATTGAGAAATCGCACTATGTGCAATACAAACCTATATCATCCCTTACCGATGACTCACCCATAGAGTTTGTGATACTGGTGAAGAGTATATCGATCTTGCTCATACTATGCTCAGTGTACGCGTATCCGTGAAGACTAATATAGCTGAAAAGGATTTCGCAGCAGGCGTCGGAGATAAAGTCAAAAAAGCAGGCCCTGTCAACAACTTTATGCATTCACTGTTCAATCAAGTCGACGTGTCATTCAATCAAAAGCCTGTGACGCCTCCTAACAAGTGTCAGTGTTCCAAAGGAGGTGGCTGTGACTTCTCTAAAAGGTGATCACAGTGGTGGATCGTCCTGCCTCCATCTTATATCGATACTTTGAGCGCCGATATTAGAAGAACAAACGACTGGCTGACTCGTCATCATCATGGTATCGACAAAACCTTACGCGAGCTCGCCAAGAACGCTAGAAGAATATTTGTCAGGGGTAATGAAAAATGGTTGACTATGCATAAAATAACGACGCGAGACATTATAAATCTAGAGTACGACAAGGATTGCCCTTCATTCACCGATTTGCTAGGCATTGATGAGTATTCTCTCTATCACGCTGTCAAAGAATCTCATTTGAAATATAGCTGTGCTCTTGATAATGTTCAACGATTAAGAACTTGGATGCATTCCCGCGGCTATCAAATTTATTGCGAACAGGATATGGAATTTACATTCCGACCACCCATTCAGCTTTGCAATGGACAATCTGGAGGTTTTAAGAAAACTGAGACGTATACGAGTGCATACAGTGGGTGTGTTCCCAGCAGATCAGATCCCACGGGTGTGGACGAAAACGACAGCGTTTGTATTCAATACTGATGATCATACGAAACCAGGAATGCACTGGGTTGCTGCATACGTTAATGAATCAAGCAATGGCTGGTATTTTGATAGCTATGGTTTGCCACCGTTCGTGCCTGATCATATAAATCGTTTACGTAGAAATTGTAAGCATTTTTGTTGGAATTTGATACAGCTGCAGAGTAAATCGTCAGATGTATGCGGACAGTATTGTTTGATGTTCTTGTATTACATGAGTTCGGGTCTAGGTATGGAGAAATTCCTAAACAATTTTTCTGTTGATCTTGAAAAAAATGATGAGTTAGTCAGACAACGAACCAAGCTCGCTCGTGATATTCGAGCTTGCACTAGGAGTGGTGGATGTATTGTAAACTGCTTGCAAAGCAGTAGCAGTTCTAAGATGTCGCTCCTCTAAAACTGCTTGTCTGACAAAAATATCATTATAAAGACCACCCGAGAAACGACGTTCAACTCAGTCGCTGCTACAGATAGCTGGCTTATAGCATCTACCTTTTTCACACTCCGGAAAATATGGCTACTTACAAGATAATCAGTCGGCCAGCTGAACAGCCGTCGCTAAAGTATCGGGCTCAATCGACTTTGAATACTGTGCATGGGCTGAATAAGTCGATGTCGAAGAAGTTGTTGATTGGTCTTGAGTATGACAAGATCGAGGACCAGTACTACACGCCAACGGTCCGAATCCTTGGCAAGGACTACAATGGCGTCGCATTTGGGGAAGAAGAGTGGCGCAACTTCATTGGCACCTTTGAAGATGTCACCAAGTATTTGGAAGGGCAGAATATTTACCCCGACGGTACATCGCTCGCTGGACATGGCTGGCGTTTGCTTTTCACGACTGCTCATAAAGATAGAGCCATCGAGATCGAGCAAGAAGACGAACACAGATCTGACGCCAATGGTACGACGGCGAAAAAATTCAGACACAGTGTGGTTTTGAAAAAAGTGAGTTTCGATAACTTGTAAAGATTGAGTGAATATGTGAATGTACGTATGGAATATCTTAATACTGTTAAAGGTTCTGTCAGCTGTATCGTGAACGAGTATATTAATCTTTTGAGAAGTAGCTCGGCCTCTTTCTTTGAGTCGCAGGCTGAAACATCGTTCTCAGTATTATAGAGAGAATTTCTGAAATAGCGAGTCCCGATGATGATGTAAAAATTATTATATCAAAGGTGGTGGAGAAAATAAAAGCACTCGAAAATCAAACTATGTTAAGCGCTATAGATATAAAAAAACCTCGGAATTCTATGCTATACACATGGAAAATATTCTACAAGTATTGAACAATGTACCCCTATAAACATGTATTGTAAGTTAAGATGGTTTAATAAATGTTATTCAATATCACCATGAAAAATATGTATTTGAATATCTTCACCTATCAATATCCTATCCTCAATATCGAAAATTGATTCTCACACAAAAGCTTCACTCGAATAATAGAATAATTATCGAAAGTTTAATTTTTAAAAGTAATAAGTAAACTTCAAGATTTTGGATATGAACCGTGCTGAGTCATTAAATATAATTCATTGCTGCATGAAAACGGGATTGCCATTTTTCTAACGAGAGTTTTATGAAATTGGAATCTGTATCGGGCTGGATATTTGATATGCTGACTCTTTTTACATTTCTACTAGTGGACAGAGGTCAGTAGTGTATACTCCATGCTGCGTCAGCATGTTCCTGTCGTTCACTAGTCTGGTGGGGTCACGAGAGGTCATGTTATGACGCGCCATAGTGTATACGGTACTACTAACGAGTTTCTTTATTGATTTATCCTTACCACTAATACAAAATTCATCGCAACTAAAACAACAAACTGACTAGCCATCTTGTGGCTTGGTATGCCCTTGGGCTAATCTCACTGGCCTCTCTTTGGCCTATCACTTCCGCATTCTGCGGTACAATACTGTGATACAATACTGCCCTGATTGTGGGCTTTGGGGTGGTTTTCCCCTAGGGTGAGCCTTATGCTCCATCGAAAAAGAAACAACACAAAGAAGAAATACTAAAACAGGAACTTATTAAATCATCAACAAAAAAAAGCAAAACTGAAAATAAAAGAAAATCTCCACCAATTGTGGGCTTTCGGGTGGTTTTCCCCAGGGGTGAGCCGTACGCTCCGTAAAAAAAACAAAAGGAACTTTAAAAGACGATTACAAAAGTTGTGTGATTAATTGACAAACAGAACGAAGTAGAAAAAGAACAGAAAAAAATATCCACCGAGACTATCCGATCCACCATGGTGGCTAATGGGGTGGAGAAAAACGAAAATACGTACTTATATTAGAAAGAAAAGAAAAACGTTATCCACTCAGGGTGGTGCCCACAGTGGTGGTTTTGTAGTTAACCCCACTCGTTTGTGGGCCTGATTCCCAGCGGCCGGGCGATGGGCGATGGTGCCTGCGCCGTCACTCTTCGTCGCTGTCCGGCATCCGGACTTCCAGAGGGACGGAAGCGCCGTCCAGACACACGGTGATTGACATCACCTTGCAGTGGGGTCCTAGTATCCGTTTGAAAGGCTCCAGCGCGTACTTCCACGCCTCTAGGTACGGAGCCACTGGTACGGTAATCCTCCGGTACTTCCGGCAGGATGATCATAGTGGGGTACCGGAGGCAGGGCAAGGTGACCCAGATCTCCCGAGGCCGGGCACCGTACGGGAGGTACGGGAGTAACCCTGCCACGGCGCTCGCCCAGGCTTCCCGCCTGTCCTCCGGGCGCCTTTGCTGAGCCATGGTCTCCGGTTCCGTGGTAGACGATTGGTGCTCCTCTGTACTATCGGGGGTGGGCTTTGCCTGGCTCAGGGGGTCGGCTGCTGCTGGTTGCGCTCCAGTGGCGTCTTGAACGCGTGCTGGCCCGACCCGTTTCGCCTCCCCACACTGTGCCGCGGTCGCGTTCCCGTTCTGGCGTGGGTTGTGGGTGGTGCTCCTACCACTCAATGCCAGGCGCGCGGCCGTGGCCGCAGCATTTCTTCCTCGGTGGGCAGCCTCTCTTTGTGCCCCAGCTCGCAGGGGCAGCTATAGTAGCTAGACCCCCTTTGCCCGCAATACAGGCAGAAGGTTGGGGTCTTCTCCATCTTGGCCCCGGAGTCATGGAATCCGTGCGC
>JAJGQD010000084.1:0-30103 GCA_020882685.1 Aphelinus atriplicis
TACATGTATAAAATCAATTATGATGGAAAAATATCTCCAGAACGTCGAAGATAAATGAGTCCAAATATAACTTATTGGGTACCCGCAAACCATTTCCAAAAATATCATTGAAAATGGTGATCGTGAGGCCTTATACTTTTGTTGATATTTGCTCAAGGTTCAAAAATAACAGCATGATTTTATTTTTATGCGTTCTCTGTTTTTGCAGTTTGAATAGCGGACAGATATTAGGAAACGCTATTTTAGGTTTGATATGTAATGATGAATGGAATGTAGCTTTTATTTACGAGGATGGCAAATTTTCTGGCCTGAATACTGCAATTCACGAACTGGGACATTTGTAAGTTTTTGCTTTCTTCCTCATTTACCTTTAAAAATTAGGTAGAATATCGCCCGTATAGAGGCTTTAGTAAGTTTCACAGATTTCTTTGTGTTATTGCCACGATTGAGTTTGATCGGAAATATCAATCGAGGTTTATTTTTCATTGATCGTTTTCAGACTTGGTTTACCACATGACGGTCGGAAAGGAGCAGAAGAGTGTAAGGAAGACATACATAGCGACATCCGATATATTATGCTCCCGGTCCTAAGATGGGTGAAAAAATACATTTGGTCTGACTGCAGTAAGAAGTTTATCAAAGAAATGGCTTGGTATGAATCAATAAACGCGAATCGAACTGTGTTCATTTAAAGTTTGTTCCGAATAATAAAGAGAATACTTGTTCTATTACAGGAGAAAAGACGCTCAATGTTTGCAGTATCCATACCTGAGAAGAGATTTCTCGAGATCCCGCCTTCATCGTCTTGGTAGAATTTAGTAGAGATTACCAAAATTCCGGAAGAAACTGCTCGGGTCATCCGTTGACAGCACCCAACTGAAACCAGGCTCTCTATGCTTAATGGAGTTTGAAACTCACCCGCTACTAACCACAACTCGATCTGCAAAATAAGATTGTTCACATACACGGCCATAATCCTAATTAGAACAAATGAATTATTCGCCAAACTATGCCACTGCGGACAAAAATGATTTTTAAAAAATGTACATGTGGATTCACTTCTGCCCTGGAAGATCTCGAAAACTTATTGCTATCATTAGGTAATATTTGATCAGGTTGTTATTTGGGTGTCCGAGCAAAGTATACCCCTCTGGTGGATGTTTTCGGAACCTCTGTAAAGTATATAATAAAACAAAGTATTCTAACCTCACAGAAACACAAGTCCAAAATAGTAGACCTACAAAGTAAAGATATATAATAGTCAAGTATTCCAATTCACTTTCAACAAAGTCCTAAATGTCTGAAGTGTAAACTATTCATTGTTTTAAAACTTTACAAATTGATTTTTTTTATTCATCCTTGAATTTGAATTTCCTGCCTCAGACCACGTGACTTTATTATACTTTACAACTGCAACAGCACTGCTTCCTGGTGGGACTCGGACACCCGATAAGCCCGACCGTTATTCAAAGGGGCGGGTGGGCGAAGTACTAGTACAGTGCTCATCTGTTTTTGCTGCGACTTTTCATACACTGTACACTGTCGCTAAAAATTATCGGGTTCCCTCCAGAAAATGACTCTAAATCGAATGAGACATGTGCGTCAAACTGAAAAGTATGGCTTCATGTTTTTATTTCTGAAAATGTTAAAAAATTTGCATTTTTTTTTTAATTTTGAGTTAGTATGAAAACTATCAATCCTAGAGTAAAATGGAAGAAGAAAAAAGTTTCGTTATGAAATTTTGCATGAGGATTAGTATTCCGGAACATTAATCTCGAAAATTGTTGTTGCAAAATAGGTACAAAGGGAAAAATGACCCCAAAAAGCAAACCATTTTTGTGATTTTTTTTCAAGTTTTCAAATCACACCTACGATAATGAGACTATTAATAAGAGTTTAAATAATAATATTATTCTACTGCGTATACTTTTGCCGGAGTTACCTCAACTTTGAACATCTATACTTAACAAATAGATTGTGGAAAAAGTATTAAAGATATCGAGATGAAATTTTTGGAGACGACTAATTTTCTTGGAGACTCAAATAATACCTTGTATACTGATTGCAAGAACACCCAAATACACCGTGACAATTATAAAATGGAACAGACATTTGATTATATTACAATGTACTGTATACATATGAATCGACCAGAGAAGGTAATTCTTATGTAATTAAATCTCGTCTATCTAATGGTGAAGTCTATTTTGCGAAAAGACGGACTGTTAATAAAATCAGAAAATTATTTTTTCATGAAATTATGGAAGGAACTTGAACTGCTGATATTCTTGTAGCCGAGGGAAAATGAGTGAGATTTGACCAACTCCAACGGTGATTGGGTATTTATTTTTAATGCAATAATTGATACAAATTATCATAATTAACCCTGCGGTTGTGGATTAAGCCGTAAAGTCGTTCGGACATTTCGCTCGACCGAGGCAATTTCAGTTCAGTCGATGACGATCATGCGAGTTTGGTTAGAGTACGCTAGGGATTTTTCGGAAACTACGCGCTATCCTATGTTGTGTTTACAAGAGTGCGCACTGCGCAAGGGGAACATAACCATATGATTCGCCAGTGATAGCAGAAGGAGCATCACCCCAGTATAGCCCGCGAAACTTGGAATAGCGAACGATAGAATTAACCTCCAAAAACCCTGTTTCGTAAAAAAAAATATCGACAGCACTTTAAAAATACTAGGGTGTACATTGGTTCCTCAATATGAAATGGTCAATTCTGTCGATGATTTCTACCACTGGAACATTGTTAAAAAAAATTGTGAAAATTGTTGTCTAGCAGTTGTATGGCATTCGACGTCAGTTTCCCGGAAAGTAATCTGTTGAAATTCGGAAAATTTCTCCATCAAAATTCGTCGCCTCCAAGCAAGAAGGGGCCAACTCAGCGTCCCGTTGAAAAAGTGGACAACTCGCAGTCCATGTAAAAATGGGCCAACTCGCAGTCCGTGTAAAAAGGGTCAACTTGCAGTCCGTGTAAAAAGGGACCAGCTCAGGCGAGTTTTCAATTTCATATCAATTTAAATTGATCTCGAGAAGTCGTTTCTTTCGAACATTCATGGAACAAAAAGAATTTGAGCATTTGAGGATCAGGCTGGCCTGCTGAAGTGCATTTGTTAGGTGATTTTCTTGTAATCCACATAGATTAGACTCGTTTTGAGCTCATTTTTGAGCGCAAGAGAATTTCGTCGCCTGGGAAATTCGTGAATATGAGTTTTTGAGGTCGCTGTCTCCGAATCCGACCTCGGATTTTCAAAATTCAAATTGGAGCCTCTAAGATTGCCTACCGGAATCTTGAAAGGATACTGGATTTTATACGAGTAGATAGCGTCGAACTATTGGATTCATCAGCAAAATGACAAAAATACTCGTGATTTTTCTTTTTCCAATGGTAATTGTTCGCTCGTGAATAAATGGAATAACTTTTTCCTGTAGAGTCTCTGGTGAAAGTTGATGCATGTAATCGATTATATGTATTTTTTGACGAATTCAAATGAAAAATCGTTGACCCCCCCTCCGATTTTAGAATATGGGATACGATTTTTCTGTCTGTCTGTCTCTTCTCTCTCTCTCTCTCTCTCATACATACGTACGATTTTTCTGTCTGTCTCTCTGTCTGTCTGTCTCTCTCTCCATCGGTGTGCCGGAGAGGTCTCCCTCCCCTCGACTCATGCTCTCCCGGGCTGATGCGTTGCGCGCGGGAAATATCTATCATTTTTTGAATTGAAAAAATATACATTGGGGGCTACAGATGTACAGGTGGCCCAGAAATGTACAGGTGGCCCAGAAATGTACAGGTGGCCCAGAAATGTACAGGTGGCCCAGAAATGTACATGGCCCAGAAATGTACATGGCCCAGAACCATCATAGCTCTACTACTGCTATACTCGACCCAGACTGGGACACGCTCTACCAAAACTCAATAAGCTTATGCTCACGTCAAATGCCATTAACTACAGTGTCATAGGGTACTAAAAAGCAATAGGATTCCATCGCTTTTTAGTACCCTATAGGGCACTCGAGTGCCTAAGAAGTTTTGAGGGAGCACCGGATTGACAGAAGACATGTATTCAACAAGATCGAAAACACCGAGTTCAGGTCATATTTATTCTCTGATTAAGTATATTCACGAGACAAACGAATGGCGTTTGTATAATAAAGCTCTCGCTGAGGCTGCTTCGTGGGTAGAGACGGAAGCTCGTGGCGTATGCGATCAATCGGAGAAAGTGTTGTATTAACGCTGACTCGCGAGCGCATCCCGTTCTCCCATTGCATTTGCCCATATACGCAGTAGCTGGAAATTGGAGACAGATGTCGTCGACGACGACGACGACGACGGGATAGACAAACAGCGAGCGAAATGAGGCTGCGCACCGACTTTTGTGTACATAGTGACACATATATATATATATACCGATACGGCACTGCAGTCGCATGAATCTCGTATGGTACGAGCAAAGTTACACGCGGATTTTCTCTCGAGTACGAGTTAGAAATGGGACAACAAGATATCTCAAAACAGTCTTCGATGGTTATCCATCTACTCGGTCTCTTATTGAAGGACCCTGTTTTAAATGCATCTGGCTAACTGAATCTCGCCGTCCGCTGTTTTCCACTGCTCCTCGTGAATGTCGGGAAAATTGACATTAATCTGTGGATCGAAACGAGAGAATCATATTCGAGAAAATTTCAAAGTATTAAGTAAATGTATTAAGAAAACAAGAGTTGAATTGGAAGGAAACGAATCATCTTGCTTAGTTTGTGAAAAACTTTCTTCTGAAATCCACAGGGAATCGTGGATTCAATGTTTAATGTGTAGAAAATGGGCACATGAAAAGTGCGTCAGAGATTTAGATTTTTATTTCTACTGTGTGGGTTGAAGCTACGAGCATAATTGTAAAAAAAAGCGTCAACTAGCCCCGGTCTCCCCTAATATTTTTCATCGATTTCGGATAACCCATTGATGCATCAATAGATTTTGCTACACTCTTGGGATAACGTGGCTGGCATTTTTTAAAAATATGCCAAAGTTATTTCACGAGAATTCCAAAGCGAATATTTTTCGAATTCCGAGGACAACATAAAAATTTTAGGAATTTCACGGTGAAATGTAAGGTTTGGGAAATGTTTCATCTGCTCCCCTTTCTTTTCAAACGGCTCTGGAAAAAAAATCAAACAACAAAAAATGTACCGGTATTTTCGGTTCACTGATATACATATATGTATTACAACTCTTATGGGTGATACTATTACATTGGACAATTGTGAGTATTAAATCGATTCGGCAGTATTTCGACTGTTTCGTCACGATGCGAAACGATAAAAGACGTTGAAACGCGCATTGTTATTCCAGTTAAATGTGTCACAATGCGCGCCACGTCAGTCTTAATTCAACCGACTGGGGCAAACATTTTTTCCCGCGTCTCAAATCCGAAAAGAGTGTGTGCTCTTGTCCGTATATGCGAAGCACGGCTCGAGTCGAGAATTTCATTACTGCGTAATAGAAACGTCAAGGGCGTAATTTCCATTATCAATAAAGTTCAACGTCCTTTCGGCATTCGCCGGCCGGTGGGAGTAGAAAAAAAAGCAAAAAACACAAGAAAGAAGCGAAATTCCTTCATTCGTCGCGACTCGCGAGAAATTCGTGTTCTCATAATGGGATGTTTTCTCGGCGAGATAAAGAGCGATAAAGAAGACGGAGAACAAACGGGGTAGAGACGGACCAACAAAAGAGAGGCACACGGCAAGGATTTTGTGCTGGCGTATAATGGACGAGGAGAAATAAGCACTTGTCTGCGTTATCCAATTTTCGGGCTGGCGAATCCACCTGATGCTCGTCTCCCGTGTCGTATAGCGGCAGTCGCGCCCGCGCACTACAACCACCTTCTCATTTGCTTCGCCTCTAGAGCCCCCGGCTATTTTCCACAGGAGGGACTTTTATCGTGTTTGCAGCTACAATCATCTCAAGATGAGATTTGCCTGTTTCAAAACTTATCTCGGCTGGTGTCAATTTCTCGCTAACTTTTTATATACGTCATACAACACACACACACACACACACACACACACACACACACACACACACACACACACACACACACACACACACACACACACACACACACACACACACACACACACACACACACACACACACACACACATCCCCCAAAGTAGCACCTGTCACGTTCACGTCACTTGTAATTTGACAACCCGTTTGTCACTGTCGAACGAGATTTTCGTTCCGTTCATTAGATATCTAATTATTCCCGGAATTCATTCGCCAGATTCGAAGACGAGACTTACAGTTGTTTTAAAATGATATTGGTAATGAATCGACATTAACTCGAGAGTCGTCGGAGATAGGAAAATTGAGATGATTTCAAATGCGCGAATATTCTATTAGAGAAGTTGGATAATGCCAGGGTGTCTCATAAATCTACGGCTATTCACAATCGGAATAATAGTGAAAATGTTATCGACAGTTTCTCGACTTTTTTTCACGTCTTTTCGCTTTAAGCGTGGAAATCCTTAATATTAAGGATTTACTCCTTTTGAAAATGCAGGAACGAAATTTTTAGCGAATCTTTTACATAATTCTGAACCCTCGATTTTGTTGCCAAAAATAATTCTTCCTCTATCAAACATTTCGAATCATTCGTGGATATTTATTTTTGAGAGAGACTTTTTGAACTTTTTATGCTGTATGATATTGTCTTATCATACAAAACAAAATTTTCTTATGTAACGTTTATTCGCTCTCGAGTTCAATTCAAGTGAACCCCGGTGGAATACGCAAATTAAATATCACTGCCTGCGCCGAGCGGTACCCTTTTCTTTTTCATCATTAAAAAATAGAGATGAAATGGCTCTCTCTCTCTCTCTCTCTCTCTCTGAAGAATTAAGTAGATCTGCCTCGTCCGTTAGAAAAGAAGATTGGGGTTGAACTCGATCAGCGAATTTACGAGAATCTATTCGGCACGGCTGCATTTCAAAAGGAACCTAATGAGCTGTTATAAAAGCCTTTGTCCGAGCGAGGCAGCGTATAAACGCAATTCCGTTTGGCTGAAATATCCGGGGAGTAGAAATGGAGGCGGGATATATTCGCTCTGTGATGTATGGCATCGGAAATTAATTCGTCTGTTTTTCCGGGACTGTTCGTGAATTCGAAACTTGACTTGGTCGAGAGTCGAATAGGACGAGTTCTGTTGATCCCTAAAACAATTTTTCTCACGCGTGAAATTTGAATCTATGTAAGTTTCTAAAAATTCAACAAACAAAACTTCCGACTCGTAGTAATCGTGGAAAATCATTCTTCTTTCACTGAAATTTTGTTAGGAAGTGAGTATATATTTATTTGACAGCTAGATTGATTATAATAATCAACTAGAAAAATCTCTCTGTATTACTTATCAGTTACATAAATCAAATTCAGCTTCGTTCGGCCATTGAATTCATCGAAAAATTTCGGGAAGAAGAAAGTAAACAGCGACAATCGACCATCAGAAAAGTAGACAAAAGATTCATAGATGAATGAAACTCAATTAACCTCTTACTATTCATCATTATCCAAACAACTCGTGTACAGAGATTATGCAAACCTAGCGTGTAGTTATAAAGAACTTCTAAGTACACTACATGGAGCTCAATCTCAATAAAAGCGATTACGCAACAATACATCGGGAAGAGAGCCCCATAATCTTGTTTAGACCCGTCATATCGTGAATATTGTATCAGCTTCTAGACAAAGTACACTATTTCTTCATAGACACACGTGTATTGAAATTCCTTACTTACATATGGTCGGGTGTTGGTATACTCGTTGTCGTGAGTGGGCTGATCGTGAGAAGTGCTTTCAAGTGCTATGATATTCTATGAATGCTTCCAGAGATGCTCTTAATTGCCGTTGTTGCGCAGCTTTTAAGAATGATCTAATAATAATATTCAACAATCGCTCAGCTCGTTGCTCGGTGCAAAGTACATTGTGTGCCACTCTAGGGAAGTTTATTGTGCTGTTTTTATGCCTACACTTGAGTTTTTATAATTTTTTCGAGGATCAATGATGATGGATACATTAAAAGGTTTTCGAGACGAATTTATATTTTGGCGATCGTACTCGGTTCGACCATTACGAGAGCTGGATTGAATTTCACCAAGCATAAATGGAGTCGCGGAAATAATTGTTTTTTCTAATTTACCTAACGTGTCTCTCGACTCGAAGAGGAGCATTGAATATTCATCACAACTTGATTGAACCCTGTGGCCACTTGGAATAATTAAATTTAATGAGTCTGCAGAATTTCTCAATCGATAGTTACATGGGTGATAATTTTATCATCCGGATCTCCTTCAAGTATAAACAACGAAATTACAAATCATCTGTCATCTGGCTCCAAAAAACACGTCGATTCCCCATGTTCACTACCAAGAAATATTTGATTAATTATCAAATTACCGAATAAAATCCAGAGCGTACGTGGATTTTTGAATAATGAACAGCTCATGTCATTCGTAAAGATTAGATTTTTAAAGAATGGCAGCTGCCATTAGCTCATTGAGCCCAGAATCCCATCAAATATTTGCTATTTCATCTACGTGCCATTTGCGTACCTTTCAGTTATTGACACATTGAATCTTTCATTTTTTTTTTTTTTAATCAATCGCACAAACGACGCGCACGCCCGAATACGGTAAAACGACACGCAACGAAATGGAAATATTCAATTTTGCGTAATTATGAAAAACATTATCCTGCCAATATTGATTGAAACTGTTCTCACAATGAGCAGTGGCATATATATCCATTTCGTTAATGACGCATACATCAAGGGGATGTGCCGATTCATCCGCTCGGAGCTTACGGTCGATCCATGGAAACAAGGCTTGATACCAACATCAAAGTGTTACTAATTAGCAGCGGATTCAAGTTTTGCCATCCGCCCCCGTCGGACCCTTTGAGCAGATTAGTTGCCCCCGCCCGATGAAAAATGCCACCAGTAAATAAAGCCCGGCTCGGCCCTTCCTCTCTCGTCGCTTTTCGAAAATTACATCGCGCCGGGAAAAATCACCCGCAATCGCTCCCGCAAATCGGGAGCGCCTAATTCCTCCTCTCATCGGCAACGATTCTGCCGGGTGCAAAAAGTCCCAAGGAATCGCCCGGCTCAGGAAGGAAAAAAAAAGGATAAACGACCGGGCGACATTTCACTCGGGCCAACACGTGATCCCGCCCAACAAATCGCGAGGCGTCGCGCCATCCATTGATATACTCGACTGCAGTCAATATAGACGGGAATATCAGCCGGGGGTTGAGCCGCGATGAATCTTATACTATAGCTCCCTCAAAGTAAGTGTCTAAGCGTGAGGCTGTGTAGCCAAACGAGTGCCATCGAAAGATAGCCTGTATTAATCCAGTCATTATTATTCTTTTTACGGTATTGGCGATTTCCTCCACCTACATAATCTTGTCACCATCTTGTAATCATTCTTAAAAGTCATATTATTATAATATCATACAATAATTAACCCTTTCGGAGAACTTCAAGTTGATACTCACTCTGTCGTATCTAATATTCATTCTGTTTTGTGCCAGTGTAGGCCTATGTCATTCGATGCTCGTGTGCATCAACATGCGTTTAGCTACTGATAAATTCGAGGGCACCGCCTGTAGAAAGTTGGGTTAAGTCGCTCACGTTTACTGAGAAAACCTTAATTTTTGAGGCGATCCTGATAATAATTAGTTTGAAGTTCTTTCAGCTTAACAAAGAGTATCAAGCCAATCTTACTAATGAGCTGGCAAAAATACTGGCACATTTTAGCCGGACCGAAGCCGATCCTGAGCTCGGATCGTTAGTTCAACGCCGCGCACGCCCGGCTTGGGGAAAAAACGCAAGGAAAAAAAATAAGAGCGTGGGAGATATAAGCCCTCGGGACGCATAGGCACAGTTGCGAGTACGCGTGCGCAGTGGGCGTGTGTGAATTTTTTATTTCCCCTTTGCCTCTGCGGCTGATATACCGTGCGTTTATATCGTTTTCGAGATGGCAAAGCATCATCGTTCCGATGTCTCCAAGAGAAAACTTGCTGACGGTTGGGTCGCCAATCTAACTTTCGAATCTCGGATTTTCATGAACATATTCGAAATCCTGATATCACATCGAATTCGCCCTCACTTTAAGCTCCAACGTGAATCTCACCCAGAGAATGCGTGAAAATCAATAATATTCACGGCCAGGAGATGACACTATTGGGTACATTATATTGTCATACGAATTTCGCCAAAATTGGAATCGTTCATAATAATGTAATGAATTCCAATACTGCCCTCAGCCAATTCAATACTGCCGAATATAAAAATCATGGAAATAATGTATAACGAGGGAATCTGGTTCTTGAAAAAAATTTCCAATGGTAAGTATTTTCTCATGAAAATTTCGTGAAAAGCACTGATTTGCATCAGAGCTTTCATAAAATGAGCAGTATATTTGTGTATGCATTGACTTTTTGTATATATATCGACGGCTTTTACGAAGAAAAGCACATGCAAATCTTGGGTCGAAGAAAGGCACATCCCACAGAATGTTCCGACATGGGAAAAACTCATTAGATAGTTTATTTAATTAAAGAGATCGTTTTAAAGAGCAGTGTGAAAAAAATTAGATAACATCGAGCACGTTGTCCCAATCCCTCCGTCAGAATATTGTGAAAATGTGCCTTTTTTCGTCGGGAGATTCTGACATGTGCTTTTTTTCCTCGAAGCCATCGGTATAGAATACTTTCATACTTAACATGCATAGAATAAATAATGATCAATATAATATAAGAGAGAATATTATGAGCAAGAATCGAGCATACACTGTTTACACTTACTTCTTAATCTGCCTTTTTAAACAGTTTATCTATGAATTCAGTAGTGCACTTCTTGATCTACCTTTTTAAACATTTTACCTATGAATTCAGTAGTGCACTGGTCGATAACATAGATCAATGAATCCAATTGAAATAATATGATAATTCAATGGCTTCATTATTTCATCTCAACACTCAGACGAGCAGAGAATTAAAGAACTTCGTAGAACTGTTTTCGGAAACCGCTAAACCGAACGTATGAATATATACAGCTGTATATACGACCTACTTTCTCTTGTTCCATTAAGATTAGTGACTCTCATATTTGAATGCGAGATATTTGCTAATAGTGTTTGAACGCATTTTCATCCATGAGCCAAAGAAGTATAAATACACGGCTCTGAGTCTGCGGAGCATGAAACCCGTAAAGCGCCACGTCAAAATTATTCCAGAAAACAAAAGAATCAGCATCATGAAATACTCATTGCTCGTCTTTGTCACTTGTGTTATCATCGGTAAGAAACATGAATTACTGTGATAGAAAAAAAATCAATCGGGACAAAACAACCACTCAACATTCCGTATTTTGCTTTTGAATATATCGCTTGATAAGTTTTCGATGCAATGATTTTCAAATTTTTTTCACCAAGGCCTAGGTTGCGTCGAGGGAATCGTGAAAGGTTCTCCCGCTAGACTTGGGGAGTTTCCCTACATGGTGGTGATCATGTGGGAAGGTCTGTACACCTGCGGCGGTTCTTTGATAAGTGACAGACACGTACTCACTGCCGCACACTGTGTGACCAACGTAGATGATAATTACACAATTCGCACGAATCTTTCGGTTAAGGTGGGCACGATACACCGCACCGACCCAAACACTGGAATACACGTCGAAGTTGACAAAGTCGGTCCACATCCTGACTACCAATTCATTCCCGAACCATTTTTATATTGTTAATGACATAGCTGTCCTAACAGTGAGTATATACAATTTTATACATCGGACTACTTTTTTCTTTTTTTTTTTGATCGAGCCCCTCTTCGCTTGATGCTCAAGCTAAAAAAACTTAATCCGACAATTTAATTGTACTCACAGCTCAAAAATCCAGTCCCTGTATCAGAGGCCGTGAAACCAATCGCCCTTCCTGAGCCAATGGAGAAATATTCCGAAAACACTCAATTCATCTTTAGCGGTTTTGGCAGTTCATCAGTTTGGGGACCTCTATCAAAGTATTTGCAACAAATGGTTACCTATGCTGTTAGTCAAGATAATTGCCAAGCCAAGTGGGAGGATATGACAATTAATCCTGGCCACCTGTGTGCCGTTCATGGTGCCTGCAATGTAAGTTATTGGATTGCCATTACTATTCGAGTTTTCACATACTTGAAATATCTTGAGATATTTCGTGTTTTCTAGGGGGATAGCGGCAGTCCATTGACCATTGACGGTAAAGTAGTTGTTGGAATCGAATCGGTCTCCGACGATGACTGTGACGTGGGTAAGCCTAATGTTTACACCAAAGTTTCGGACTATACAGATTTCATCAGGGATGAAATGAATTTGGTGGATAAATCACCGATCAAGGAAACGACTACAAACGTTTTGAAAGATTTACTTCACAACGCGACAATTTTACAAGACAATTAGATCTTGAATAATCTGGAAAATGTCCGCTTTTTATTAATGGAAAGTCGATGAATTACACCCACCGTAGTTCGGTATCTAAGCACGTGAACTTTCCGTTTGACTACCCATTTCAATATTATACTCTGTCCTGTTATAAGGGAAATGACGTTACTTAAATATATACACACGCACGCAAGTGAACTCATAATAAAGCGAGAAAATAAATGATCCAAGTGGAAGATATACAAATGTATTGTTATGTAGTATTATCTAACCTATAATTGTATGGAATGTATCACTATGACGTGAATCGTTGAACCGAGAGAGCACGTGAAGCAGAGAAAATATGTGATAAAGTTCGAAAAAATCCAATTTTGGAATATTCGAAGTTTTTGTTGGAAAACTTTGGAAAAGTCAGTAATTTATAATAAAGACTGTTCGAGAAAACAGACGGCCAATCCGTTTGGCAGCGATTTCTTCTTCCTATTCTATGGTAGGTGTATTCAATCTGAACCACCTAAGCACGAAAAGTCATTAAATCGCGTTAAATGATAATTTCGCAACGCCTCTTGAAAATGAGCTATTCTGTTTTGGCTTGACCACGACCAATAATAGGATTTTGAAAAAAAAAATTTCAGTCATTGAACTCGTGAAAACGAGAGAAAAATCGAGAGAAATATTTAAAAATATTGAATTTATTAGAAATTTATTAGTATTTATAGAATGTCACAAATTTATACGCATTTATATATTATGAAATCGCGTAGCTCGTATTGGGTATCGGCTTCATACTGGGTACATCCACCTTATTAAAAATATCGTAGGAGTGATACGATTATGCCATAAAAAGATACACGACGGATCATTGAATGAAACAAGCATTTTTCCAATATTTTTCTGGAGGTAATGTAAGGCTTTAGGGAAGTAGTAGGTCGTTCCATCCGACCTATCTCGAACGTACCATCCAGCTCCCAGGAATCCTCGTTAAGGCTCTTCGTGAAGTTCAAATGTCATTTATTCGGCTCTTTCTCTACGAGCTTTCGCGATGGAATTATAACGTTGCATACAATTAACCTCGTAGCCACCGCCTCGAAATGTCAATTGCGTCCACGATGGAAGCTCGCGTGATCACCAAGCTGTTCCCTGCATTTAGCAATCGTATGGAAAAACGCAAAAAACAGTCAGCGGAAACGGAAAATTGATTTCTCCTCCGAACTCGGTTCCTCGGTCGCAAGAAAGTATCGCGCGACAAACCTAATTTTTCCCGGGGCCCACCCGGAACACGTGAATTCGTAATGGCGTGCAACACGAGGGAGATGGAACGTCGCATTTCACGGGACGCATGTGCGGGGGTGAGTGGACTGTCGTCCACGTGCGCAAGTTTTATGGGGCATTTGCTGATTCATGCGACGCCCATGCCGGATTATATCGCCGATATTTCCTTCCTTCCTTCCTTCCAGCTTCTGTCTCGCTCGCTTCCAACTTGGCTGCGCTTGTGTCCAGCCCTGTGTATACATATATATCCCTCTCGGATAAAGCACACAGGTCGCCACCGTAGCGCGTAACGCTCACAGCCAAACTCGGTTATCTCGACGAGGTGTATTTTTACGGAGGAGCATCCGAATGTCACCGGCGCAATTATCCCCGCCTGTTTATCGGTGAAAATTTGTCTCTTTCAGTAATTATTTCGCATATTGATTTTAACGGATGATCCAAGTGGAAAAATGGATTATACGCGAGAAGAGGGTCGAATGCGCGATCACCAGCAGGGGGGAGGGACTGGGTTCCATTGCCACTGAGAGTAAAGTATTGTTATGCTCACTTTATTTGTCTTTTAGAGCAACATGGTCACGGCCAGGTATGATATTAGTACACTTAACTATCCAAATCACAGTAATTATTAATTAAAGAATGACACCCTATTATATTTATATGATATTCTACGCGTATGTATATCAAAAGCAAAAGCAAAGGTATTATAGAATAATTTACCATGTTTCTAGTAAATAGTACGATGATGTTAATATGTTGCAGATGGACCAATTAGAGATTAAATTAAATTGGAGTGTATAGATATCGTATGGTACAGACAAATTATGAATACAGTAATAAAGTAAGTGCAAACCAATATGACCTCTCCCTTCCCGCTTGTTTGTAAATTTGATATAATAAAATTTAATTTCGTAATTTTGCGAACCGGCTGTTGAAATGTGATCCCTTCTCCCCACTGTGCAATTCAACCCTATAAGCTGTCCCAGCTGAGCTCACTTTCATTAGTTCATATAATTTTATTATCCGAGATGTGAAAAATCGACTTACATTGATATTTCCATCTATCTGTAGTAATTATCCATAGATTGTGGTAATAGAGATAAAATTGTCATATATGTCTTTAATCTGTATACACAATCATTTTTTATGACATCCTAATTCATGAAAATGAATCAAGCTTTCATTTTTTGTACTTGTGAACAAAGGTAAATGTTTATCAAAGCCGACAGTCTCATAACGCTGATATATTATCAAACTGTCTGTGTTGGCAAAGTTCAATGATTAAATCATATATTGTCAAATTCATTATTACAATTAATGAATATGAATGTAATAATGCTCCATACATAATTTACACATTTCACATGTGCCATCATTGTAGAATTAACTAGAATTATAGTTAAAAGCTAATAAAATAGTAAGCTTTACTGTTCTCGAGAAAATATTCATGTTTCTATTATTATTATAAATAAAATTATGTGTATTTATTGTTAATTTAGTTAGAGCACATTAGAATCAATTAGATGAAAGACATGCAATACTCGACAGACGATACGGACGAGACATGCGAATGAGCTCTCTGAAAGCTGCGACTCGGAAACACCCGGGGTCGCGATTCCTCTTGATGTTCGAAAAAGTTGAACATCGAGAGGCACGGGGTGAGATACGAAGAATCTCGCGGAGCTTCACACGACTTGGACGGTTTCTATAGTAACAACAAATGAGAAGTGCTCTGATTAGATGCTGCGTGCGATTCATTCACATCTGTGAGCTTGTTAGAATCAGATGTATTATAGTTTTAAGTTTTTTCTCAATAAATATTTGAATTGAAAACTATTTGAAATTAATTGATTTCCCTATATTTACAATAACTTACGTGGTGAAGCGGTATTAAAATTGTTCGCTATGCGATAATTGTAATTTTCACCGGAAATAGTTTAATACTTTGAATTATAAAATATAATAATTATTGTGTTTCTTTTTCTACAACATTGAAAAAATAAACTCTCATAATCAGATATTTTTCGATTATTTCCACACTGTACCTCGTTGTTAACGCTCTTTACCCTTTTGCATCTTTCGCCCTCGTATTTTTATCCGTTCGCTCGCGGATACGGGCGTCGAGTTTTTGTTCTCCTCTATCCGTCGGGATGCCGAGGCCTGTCGTCAGCCGTTAGTCATCCCCGGCTGCAAAAATGACTGGCCATATGAAATTAGCTGTCCGGTATAATGCGCAATGCGCCAGCCCCCAAATCCGGGGGAGATGCGATGTCGCGCGTTCGAGCGATTACTCAAAAGTTCACCCCGACCGAGGCCAGCCGTTTTCTCCGGCAGGCCTTCGAGTAAACGAGGCGAATTAGGGGAATTTATGAGTCAACCAGTCTGACTCAGGAGCATGTGTTGCCGCGCCACCCCAGTCAGAAGCCCAGAGTAGCCTGGTGGTCCTCCCTCGAGCGCCATGGCACACCATCGAGATTGAAACAAATGGATTCGCTCGATCAGGAGTCTAAAGGAAATCAACGTGGACTAAATATACGCGACTATGGAATATCGAGAGCCCGCTGCACATCTCTGACGCGGGCCATTTCGATCGAGAGTATATATATATATTATATATGTTTGTTTGGCACGAGCAGTTTCGGTTGATGGTATGCCCGATTTTTCACGGGCCACTGCTTGGCGATACTCAACTTGTCTATAATTGCACTATATTGGCATGATAGGGATATATATATGTGACATTTATTTCCAACAGTGTCAATCTCTTCCTGCATCTTCCAGCGTCAATTATCCTCCTCTATAACAATTCGTGCTGATGCGTCTCTTGGAATCGAAGGGCTAAACGAGTTTATTGTTGGAGAGAAATGTTTCGTGACAGGATCGAAATCCAAATTTAAAATTTTCGGATTTTTGTTAACGTGCTTGAATTCTTCGAGTGATAGAACGATGATTCCTACGAGGAAACTTTTGTGCGTATGTGTGTGTCCGTGTATTGTTGCGGCGGACGATTTTCGTGAATGGAAGGATCCGAATTCGATAGAATTCTGTAGGAATATTTGCTCAAAGTCAGATACGGATCCTATATCATTTTTGAGAACGACCAGATTCGATTTGGGCCATCAAGAGTCAAATTTTTTGTTTCCGGTGAAAAAATGATTTATTGCAAATGTATCATTCGTGTTCTTTCAATCGAACTCACCTGGCGTGTTCCGAGTTCAATTTGTGTATTTTCAGGAGCGCGATTTTTTGTTAACGGACCATCTGATTTTGATAAATTTTCTCGACACAGTCGTGTCTTTGAATGTGTCTACAAACTTCGAATCGACGACAAAAGAGGGCACTTTCGCGGGAGTATATTAGATTGTTATGAACTATAATACCGGAAAAAATGTGGACCCTATTCGAGAATCGTCACAAAAATGTATACACCAAACTCTTTGAGTATTAAAGCATATTTACTCACGATTCGGTTATCAGCAGTTTTATCCTTCGATCCACGCGTATATGTAATACGTATTGTTATGTCGATTGTATTTCAGGGGCTCCTTTGCGTCGTACGTTGGGAGCAATCCAGCAAGATACCGAGCGCTTCGTTACGAATGTCGCGGTTATTAAAATTAATTTCTCGGTGTCACTTTCGCTCGCATTTTACGCGTGCACAGGGCCTACCGCCGTGCCGTCTGCGGCTTCTCGTTGCCGAGCACACACGTATATCTATGCGTGCACGCGCAAACAGATTAGATTTTGCGGTGACGGTAATAATAGCGATGCTGTATCATCGCGTCACCGTTGAGCCGACGCGAGATGTATTTGAGTTCAATATTTTCATGTTCCTTAACGTTGAATTACAATAGAATTCAAGATTGCTTCTAGGATATATTACGGTTGAGGATTGGGAGGTTTTTCGAAACTTCTGGAATCCTAATGTTAAAATTCGCCGGTTTCGGGTCAAACTCGGGCCAGGTTCGAGTATACTCATTGATATTTCAAACATTGATCCAAAAAACCTCGGATGTCACACAATTTGATACGGCTCTCATGTATGAGATACAGGAAAACTAGTTTTTTTTTCAAATAATTCATGCAAACGAGAGTTACTTTAGACAGTTGACAACTTGTAAAGTCTACCTCGGTCATTAAAATGTTGCTATTCTGCGGGTACTAAAAAGTTGAGTCTTAGTCCAAACTAAAATAGGGAAATTATTAAAACTTTCAACATATATATTCTACTTAATATTGAGTCAGGAAACCGAAGAAAATACGATCCAAGAATTTTATTCATATTCTATGTCATACACATAAAAATATTCTGGTCCAAAAATCTCGTGTACTCGACTCGACCCGTGGGTGTTGAGAATCGCCCACTCCCGTAGCGATGATTCATTATAAACGACCGATGATTACAAATAAAAATATTTCTCGCTCGGTAGGAAACTCGATCACGGGGGTTCGAAATTCAATAATCGAATTCCTCATGTCTAAAATGACGTTTCCCGATTTTCCTCTTGCATTTTCTCATATGAATGAGAATATGGGACGATATTCAAAATTTTGCGGTTTGAAATCGTATACTTTTAAAGGATCGGCGACAAGAGGAAGAATCAGGACACGTCAGGTAAAAAGCTTCAAACGATGAATGCCTTTGCGGTGCGTATATGAGCAATTCCACGGAACTTTAGGATTTTGGATGAAGAAAAATCAAAGAATTAATTTTGAAGGCACACCACTGAAACTTGTTCTATAACATTCCAAATAACCATGACAGTATAAAAAATATAGGGCCCCTAATTTTATCCAACAATGTTTTAAGGAAAAGTGAAAAAAAAAACTATTTGTATGGAGAAAAAAATTTAGCCAGTTCAAATTGTAGCTCTTGACCTCCTCTTTCGACCCATCATACCGAATATTCTTCAAATCATCATTTTCCAAGTTGTTTATTACTTTAAAATCTTTCGTATGACGACTATGTATAATTTTTTATGACATAGATTACGCCCCCGCGTCTTTTTTTGGGCTTTTCACCTCAGATTATGAAAATGCTCAATCTCCTCTATAAATCTGCAGGATCAAATTTTTAATAGATAACCCATTTATATTATTTTTTCAACGTTTTTCTGGAATCAAACGTCAAATAATTGTTTTTATGGTCAATACGCCCCCACAATATCAATTTTTCCAACGCACAGCCAGTTCAAATTGTAGCTCTTGACCTCCTCTTTCGACCCATTATACCGAATATTCTTCAAATCATCATTTTTTAAGTTGTTTATTACTTCAAAATCTTTCGTACCATGCATAGAATAATTTCGCATTTCTTAAAAATTTTCTTAAGCCTTTCTCTCGCTGCAGAATGCGAATTCTGTCTCAACCATCGGGACATATATCCTAAAAGGGATGGAGAGAAAAGAGCCATCGTTTGAAGAATGTGCCGAACGTACTAGCAATGTGCCGATAAAAAATGTGAATTTTCCCAATGAGGGGCCCATGCGACTACCTAACTTTACATCAGTATAACTTTATTATCAATTGCGGCACACTCATTTAAACAAAGGCATATGGTTCGCCATCAAAAAATGTACGATATACAGTATGTTAACTTCATGTGATCAAAAAAAGCTTTTTTCTACAGAGGCAAAAGCGAAACATTTTCATTTTTTCTTGAAAAGTAGTTGCAGGTATATATTGATTTATTAAGCCAGTTTCGATTAGGGCACACTTTTGAAACAGCTTCTACTATATTCTCCGATCATCACACTTTACAAAAAAAATTTTTTTCGAGAAGTTTTTTGGAAAATGCTTGCATACAGATCCCTAAAAACTCAGAAAAATTGGGTTGGTAGCAACGAAAATCAATGAAAATGCTGGATATTATGATATTTTACGGGAAGTAAATGATTTTTTATAATAATTATGAACATATGATCTTATATTTAATGATTTTTAGTATACAGTCCTATTTCGCAAACTTCATAAAAATCATCGAATAGCCATCAAACACAACAGAAACATGGAATCCTAAGGTTTCGTGGAATGGCTCATATATGCGCGATAGCGGCTCGCGCCGGCAACTGTACTTGCCCCGAAAAAAGCTGAAGCGCCAGGGAAGCTTTGATTAAAACACGGGCAGGGGGTCTCAGCCGAAGTAACGAACGAACTGCGGGCGCAAGAAGCCCGGCCTGAATCGACGAATAATTTCATTAATTATCCCGATGGCGCCGGCCGGCGCGAGAGTCTTTCCCCTCCCTGTGACAAAATATTCGCTGATTAATTAATGGCCATTCCAAGAGCGCCGGGGGGAATTATTTACGATCGCTTTTTGCCAAGAGCGAAAGCCTCGGCGAACTTGCACGCGTTCAAGAACTGACGCGTGAAAAATTCACGTGTTGTGTCGTCGACGGGAATCCATGGGATATAGGGCTAAACAATCCATGGCAAAATAATGACGCACGTGTATGCGAGGGAACGAACTGCGTGTATAGTCAGAACAAGAACACCGTGTGGAATGAGCTATTGTGCGAGAAAAAATGAAGAATCCGCGATTATTCTGAAAAAATCGGAGTTGTGATAAGGAAACGATGAATTTTTTCCAAAGAATACTTATTTCTTCATAAAAGAAAATTGAATAAGAAAGAAACGTATTGACCAATTGAAAATTCAAAATCTTCCTGACTGAAAAATCGTATTGCTGATAAGAAGGACTGTAAATGGAATGTCAATAACAATTTTTCGACTCATTCTAAATGTCCAAATTTACTCGTACCCAATTAGAATATCCATCGTAGAAATTCTATTCTTTTTCATTAAAAATCATGGACTGCTGGACGAAGCAAAAATTTATATCACTGACTAGTTTATATTTTTACATTTTATTCGTAATTATCAGCACAAAATATATTTTCTATTAAAAATTAATTAAGTACTTTCATACAAAAGTATCATTTAATTTAGTACATATACTACAATTAATATATATATATATATAATATATTGAATATATTCAGTGTCACATTTAAATATTGCAGCTACTAATCAAATTAGGTGCTTTCTTGCACCTATCCATTTATTTCAATATGTGCATTTTCAAAACCCACATTTATACTTTTTAGCTACTGAAAATAAGACATGGCTCACTATCTAACTCACGCGGTTAGGTCTAAAACAGTTTAATCACGAATCAACTGGCTTCTCTGTCACGTTGTTCTTGAAGATGAAATAACTTGAAGACTAAAATGGATCCAAAATCGGTTTCCATAAGATTTTATGCATAAGAATATATTTTAGTCAAACTTCTTACATCTTTAAGAATAGTTTGCTGTACATATTATCAATGTTCATATGTGGATTTATGTTTGTATTTTTAATGCTTGATTGTTGAAAACGATTCCTAAAATACTATCCACGCCAATTTCGTGACTATTCGAATATTCATAACAGAAAAAAGCTTTATAATTTACGTATTGAATCGGTAGAATGATCTATTTTACAAAAAAACTATCGAGTACTCTTGAATAGAATCGAATAGGTTACCGCTAGACTGCAGCAGCGGAGAAAGGAAAACGGAAGAAAGTTAGAGGAGTGAAGGAGCTTGTTGAAGTTTGCCGTAGATATGAGTACACGTAGATGCAGAGCTTACGATTCGGGGGAGAAGTGAGTTGACGGGGCAACGTGATTTCGAGAGATATTCAAGAGGGATATGTGGGAGAAGCGCAGTTGCAGTCTTGAAGGAGAACAACAAGTTTTGAGAGTCGAAATAGATTCCAAGATGAAATTGGGAGTGAATAAAATAAATAATATTCGAGAAGAAATGGGAGCAAGGTATGGATTGAAACGAGTTTAAGTTGGAAATAAAAATAATAAAACAAATCGCTTTTAAAACAGATCAATATTAATCTAGACTACTTATAAATAGGGAAGAGAGGGGCAAGTTGTCAGTGTAGGTAAGTTGGCAAACTATGAATATCACCTCACTCGAGGAATGGCAAAAAATATCGCTGAATGCAATTTATGTGCATTACCATACATATTTGTATTGCCATTAACATCTAACAAGTTTGATGCAATACAGCCACTGCCGAAAGTGTCAGAAAGAGCTCAGCTGACTTTGACAGATTATATTGTGTCCGACACCAGCTGGCTGCAAAACAGAAGAAGTCCCTCCAAAAAATAAAAAATATTTATTCAATATATCTTCCTTGTCAACTTGCCCCCTTCGATTGTCAACTTATCTCCACTGGGGGCACATTGTCAGTAATTTTCTAGCTCAATAGAATTATTTATTTAACAAAAATGAATTAATATTTCGTAGATATAAAAAAGACTATGTACTCATGAGAGCGAGTACTTTCACATAGTGAACTTCGATATTCGCTATATTCCATTTTTCTTGTAAAAAAACGATATTTTGTAAAATCTCTACCTATCTGCCTCTCTCTCCCCTACTTGAAAAGAAAAATATAGTCTGTAATTAATTAAGAGCCCAGATGTGCACATGATGTATAGGTCTGTCAAAAAATCCACTTTTTTCGTTCTTTTCATCTCATTTTTTCGGTAACATACGATTTTCTTGATCATATTGTTATCCACTTTTAAGATATTTATTACTTTGGATTTTTTCAGATTTTTCCTGTTTTTTGCATTCAGTTTTGACAGGATTAACGGTTATCGTCCCAAGAGTTGATATGAAAAATGTAAATTTTGTAAATAATGAATGGGGCCGGTAGCCCTTGATTTTTTTCCAGTGCAACTGTAATTCGATTGTGTCACATTCTCTGAAAGTTTCTACCGAATCCGCAATGAGCACTCGCCGAAGTTACCTCGATGTAATCCTATATCGATGGCATATATTGAAACGTCAAAAATATCCACTCTGTCGTACTTCATAAATGAAGAGTGATCAATTTCGCTTCGTTTAATACGCTCTTTGTAGGAGTGTACGTTACTGAAAATATATCCATGGAAATTTTAATGAAAAAGGTTCATATTCATTGAACAACGATACGTATTGAAAATGTGAAAAAAAAAACTCGGAGAGAAAAGGCCCGTAGCTGAAAAAACCGACAGGGTCGGCGCGACTGTGTCATAAAGTTAGCAAAAACTGCCCTTATCAATCAACGCCTGCGTCGACGGGGGGGTTCGAGATTAAAATAGCGTGTCAGGCGGCGAGCTCGTAGTAATTTGCCGTTTCAAATACGATAACACTCGTATGCCGCAAGCCACGATACGGCTATACTGCGGGTAGCCCTGTGCTCCATGACGCATTATTCAGCTGGACGTGAATGCGACCAGACAAGCGTTGATGAACTTCAATTTCGTCCATTTTGGGATACTGAATATTTGGTTGAACTTAGGGCGCAGAACCTTTTGGAGCAAACTCTCATCAACAATGCTATATTTTCAAGTTCAAAATACGCCAGAGACTGATGAATACTCTCATCACCGCCCGAGAGACGTCAGTTTTCGTGTTGCGACGCGGGTTTTCGTTGGCTTGGGTATCTTGGTTTTTAGGAAGCTTTCACGCAGGGTGGATTAATCGAAAATCAAACACGGCCTCTTTGTATTTTCCTTTACCTTGGCTTTTATTGGAGCTGGTCATAGTAATAAGAAGTTTTATCAAAACTTTCGAGTTTGCCGAGTATTTTCCGAGGTCAGTATGGAAATATATATCCTGAAAAAATGATGTTAGTGCGGAAAATTGAGACATCGAAACATGTGTACACGTCAATCTACCCTCCGAAAAGTGTGTTAGTCCGAGCGTATGCTTCGTTCACTTGACTGGGTATTCAAAGATCGATATGTCTCGGAAGAAATCTTCAAATGCATTTCCCGCGTAGAAATTATTTTTTTGGTAAATTGTGGGATTTTTTTTTTATTGGGAAAATTTGGCACGATTGTGGCTAAATCATTGCCAAACTGTGGCTAATGGCCAAAAGCCACAATTATCCCATAAATATTATTTCTTTGGTAGATTGTGGGACTTTTTTTTTCATTGAAAAAGCTTGGCACACTAGTGACTTAATAGTTGAAGAACTGTGGCCAATAGCCAGAAACTACAATTTTCTCGGAAAAATGCAATTTTTACATTAAAATTATGGGTGAATCATTGCAATTTCTGTTCTTTTGGATAAAGGGAAAAACGTGCAACAAATAACATACAACATACAAAAAATGAATCATTCATCTTCTACTGTATTTACAGGTTCTATAACAAAATGACGTTCTAGATCTAATACTTTCATGTAAAAACAAATGTTTCTTAAGTCATTCAAGTCGATCACACTGATACATCCAGTTAATTTACATTCGTAAATATAAGCTTCTCGTCTCCTCAAAGTTCTGTGAAGCAAGTTCTTTATCACCCTAATATTTTCAATTGCAGCGTAATATTGCCCTTCGCATATACATTTTTTCTCACAATCACACTCAGTTACTTTGAAGAAGTATTGAATGATCCCATAGTAAAACTGTTCACCATTTTTCTATTTTACACATTTTGAATACGCGTAGTGATTTCTCGGGAGTAAGCTCTGGACGTGTATAAATTATTATTATTCAAAAACCTGTAGAATAGAAAGTAATTTTTATTCTGAATAAAGTTCTGCACTATCATATCGTCATCAATTACGTCTTTTTTCATAATTCCTAATACATACATTGAACTGCCAATCCGTTGGCCACATTTGTATTGTTTTTTAGTAGAAAGAAAAGATTCACAAAGTGCAAATCCTTGTGAACTAATTTTTTTAACTTTCCATTTATGTCCTAAAGTGGAAAACATGACATGGTTCTTAAGGGTCCTGTTTCTCGAACGACATCAGGCAAATGCAACAAGTTATGAATATTTGAAGACATGTTATCTTTCCCATACAGAATTTGGAATTTTGATACAAATTGGTGAATCAATTTTTCAGAAAATTTGATATCTTCTTCAGAAATGGAAGATTTATTTAATAAAAATAATGCGCAAACTAGAGCTTCGTAATTTTTCAAGTAGGCTGTTGGCAAAATATCGTTCAACAATGTTATCGAATAATAATGAAACCAATTTTTGAACTCTGACGTTTTCCAATAAGCTAAATCTTTTCCTATAGAACGTGGTCGCCTTTGAACGAACGATGGAGGTGTTAATGAATGAAGTCTTGAGTCAACTAAATCTAAGCTTTCTACCATCGAAAAATCATTGTCTCGAAATTTTTTGTTGAACTATAAATCAATCAATTGGTTCGCGACACCTCCAAATACACAGTGCATAATATCTATACCTGTCGTTCTGATGGGTTTATAAACATATAATGAAAGAATTGACACTCCTTTTACTCCAAAAAGTACAGAATTCGAATTAGTTGCTCTAATAGCTTGCAATTCAGTTTCATCGTCAGTTCTCAAAGACAACCTTTCTTAAGACACAAATATGTTATGAGCCAATTGTAATCGAAGATTTTTCTTCGTATAAGAGATTACTCACCTCGCCTGGTCCGTCCATATATACGTCTCTCCTTTCCGCTGCTCCGGTTTAGCCGAAACGTATCCGAGCCATAGAGGTGTTACTAGCTCGATCTGTATCTCGTGCTCCGAATTGATCATTTATCTTCCACGGGCGAGACGTCAAACGTTTGTAGCATCGTTTAACTTTGTCTTGCGATAAATTCGATCTGATATTCGAAACGGTGGATCGCACGGGAGAAAAAAACTCGCCTGGTCGAAAGATGTCGATTAAAAAGAAAAAAAAGGGCAAACCCAATGCCCCCCGACGTGGCGTTTTCATTTCTCCGCTATAGTTTCTCTTTTTTTTTTGGTTCTCGTCTCAAGGGATCGCGCGAACAACGGGCAGCGGGCTGATCAATAAATAACCACACCGCCAACAACGGCAGCCCCCGACAGCACCCATCAATACGTATACACGCGCGAGAAATAAAATTATTGCGCTCACGTACGAAGACGCATGGACGGGCATATCCGGTCGTTTATCATGGAAATTCGCGCAACGCGGGAACCGCCATATAGTTTCCTCTGTCTTAGCCCGCCTCGCGCGTCCAGCCATTGTCAAAATGACTTTCTTACCTCCCAACCCAATTTCACACTCGCGAGGCAGCCGCGAGAAACCGAGCAGAAGGGCATACGAATACATATATATATATATATTCGAGAGAGAGAGAGAGAGAGAGAGAGAGAGAGAGAGAGTGCGATTATTCGCGTTCCGCCAATTTTTTCCACCTCACTCTTCGCTGCGCGCCCCGGCGAAAAGATAATATATGCTCGGACGTGAAATTCAGGCTGAACGTACATATATATTTTTGCCGCCCACCTCCCCTGCAATCTTCATGAATAAAAAAGCTGTCGATCACGTGGCGGGTGGCTGTATATACGTATATATATATATACGCTAGCGGACGTTAGCCAGCGCTCAATTCGCTCGGTGGCGCCCCGAGCTTTTTATTTCGTTTTTTTTTCTCGCTCCTCTTTTTTTCGTTGCCTTGATCCGCCGGATTTTCATTATATATGGCGCATTTTCTATCAAGAACGGATTCCCCTTTTCTCGCGCGGCCCACGAGTTTTATTTACGATCAGAGGGTAAATTAGATTCGGCCTGTGGGCGCCGCTGTTGCGCGCTTGGGTTCGATGGAAAAGTGGGATATATGGGGAGTCGGCCTCCCAATTATCGTGTGCATGATTGAGAAAACAATAGAACCACGTGATGAAAGATTGAATTCTGTATCTTCGAGTGAATTACGAAATTATCTTTCAATGGCGATTCGACACTGTAGAAACGAACGACGCGGTCAGGACATTTCGAATGGCGCGAGACTATACTAAGATTTCCATATCTCCCGACAATGGACGATTTTAAAAATGAGAAAGACCATTTTCGAGACTATACAAAGTCTCAGCTGGATTTTATCCATTCGCCTGTCGTGGCTTTTGTCGATACATATCGTGTGCAGGACGGATGTGAGACCGAGGAACGGGGGGAAATAAATAACTTTCCCGCCTATCTGTCGCGGCATAAAATATGAGTGAAATCCTTGGCTCTGACAAATGTAATTTCCTGATGGTGACGATAGAGTGACCGACATAAATGTGAATTCCCATTGGCCTCGTGTAGCGCGCGAATACCCTCGGCACACTTTTCCTTTCCTTTTTCCGCGCATCCATCCGTCGCGACAGTCTCGCTGGGATATTCCGCGCGAAATCCACGCGGGCGCGCAACTCTCTTTCGGCCAGAGTTAAGCCACTTACTGAATTATAGCTCTCGCATAATTATCCAGCAGCAACAATCTCTCTCTCTCTCTCTCTCTCTCTCTCTCTCTCTCTCTCTCTCTCACGCCCTCTTTTTACTCGGGTGAAAATTTCTCGCGGCACGCGGCCCACAAAGATCGCCCGAGCGAATAAACTCTTTCGCTCGCCCGCCGACTCGTTAATTAAATCCGGGCAACACTCTCCGAATGGGCTACTCCGCTAATAGGATGGCTATAAAAATTAACACGGCCCCGCGCTTCATTGTTCCGGGGCGCGGAGGGCAAAGGGAATAAAATCATTTAAATACCCCGTCCCCCCAACTCCGTCCCGCGCGAAAAGAGAATAGCCCAGCGTTGCGCGCGACGAGGATATAGGAAATAAAGCCGCACAGACGAGGGAAAAAAAAAGGAAAACAAGCGAACGAGAAGTTTTTCACTTTGACCGTTGGGGAGAGGGGGGGAGGAGCGATGGGTGGCGATGCGGAGGAAGTAAAAGCTCGAGCTGCTCTCGAGGGTTACAAAAGAATCGGAGTTGAGTGCGAGAAGTATGAGAAGCGGAGAGTATAGTGCCGCCCGAGTGTGGAGTTGGACCAACAGTCGGCTTTAATTTCATGAGAAACAACCGTTATACGCCGCGGCGTCTTCCGTATAGAAGCTCATCAGCAGTGTTCAAAAGCACTTGGTTCCGGTGTGGAACTTTCTTTCTTTCGCGCGCGCGAGTGTGCCCGACGAGAGAATTTTTTCGAATTAGCAAACCTCGACGATTCGGTACGGGAGCCACTTTTTGCGCGGGGATTTATACGATGGGAGGAACATTTTTTGAATTTTCAAGTGTTCATAAACTTGGCTCATTGCGAATTCACACTCCGTGCAAAATGTTTTATTTTCATCGTTGTACGCTTTCATTAAACTACCAGTCTGTGCTAATCTGTCACGGTATCGTGAACATTTTGTAATGAAAAACAAGCTGCATGTATATTCAGACACGCCGGCGGTATCTGCATTCATGCGTTTCAAAATAACATTTCAACTATTATTTCTACTTCTCTCGCACTTATCTGCATTCATTCCAATAGGCTCATTTTCAGAGACTTCGTTTGTATTTTATTCAAATTCTGGTAAAAGAGATTTAGTCATTAAAAATTCAATAGCCACGATTGTGAATATTTTTTAAACCTTCATAAATATTTTCTCAATTTCTGTACGACAAACCAAAAATATCACGGAAGATACAATTTACAAAAGAATCGACATATCGTTCGGAATCTCGGAACAACGGAATACCTAATATTTTCCATAGTCTCACTGAAGATAGGGTGAGAACATTTCTCTGATGGATATCTTCTCATTCTATCATCTGCAATTCGGTCTACCAAAAGACATTTTTCATTGCACGTTTTGCCAGACATTAAACTAAAAATGATCGTTTCGCGAATTGCAAAAAGGAAGAATAGTCGTTGAAATTTGGCAGTGGAAGTGCGACAATAACTGCTCTTCCTTTTCCCAGACTGAACCCGTCCTATCTATATAACTCTATTACTTTCAAACCGTCTGTACGAATCACGCCATTCATCTCGCGCACCTCGACTCGAGTTTCTTTTGCTGCGGGCCATTTCTCCGCTGGATTGGATACTTACCTCCGGAGATTCCTCCTTTCAATTCCGCACTAGTTCCACTCGGACCAGCGGATATTTTTGGGGAGATTTCGAAGCTCTACTATAGTGTATTGCTGCAATCGTTCGCTCCTCGAGATGAGAACGAGAAGGTGAAACTTACCTGCCCATTATTCTCGTGTTGAGTGCGATTTACCCATCACAGCCCTTGGATACTGGAAATTGTGAACTACTGCTCTGTTCAGAAATCTGTGCGAATATGAAAAATTGTGTGTGATTTCATCTTGATTTTGCATAAAATCTAAGATTTCTCAAATATATGGAGAGAAAAACTACGAACCAAAGTCATCATCACTGTAGACAAAAGTTGTGCAGATTTATCTACCTCTATTGAAAAAAAAAAGAATCATTGGAGATCTAACGCCAAATTCTGGTATTGAATCAAATCGAGATCTCACCCAACCGAGTTATTGATCAACCGAGATCTCATCTAACTATTAAATATAAGATTTTAGATATATGAAAACTACAAGCTTGAATTCGTAAATTCAAACTGATGAAAATCTCTCAAGAGTCTGAAAGAATGTTCAAGTTATGCGTCAGAGAGGACGACGAGACTTGGGAACATCTATTGAGTGTGAAAATTCATTCACTACAGAACTGGTCACATTAAATCTTGATTGTAGAAGAGGATTTGAGAAAACAATCACTGAGATATCTGGTAACCGGTTAAATGAGACACCGGATGAGAGTTTCATCCAAAATCTCATTCGGATTCTTCTTTTAATTGGATTTTGAGGTAAAAATGAATCTGTTCATTCATTCTAGACTCAGAAAAAATGAAGTTTGAATTTACGGAGCTTATATTTTTCATATATTTAAAATATTCTATTTAATAGTTGATTGAGATCTCAGCTGGGATCTCATCCACTAAATTTGATGAAATAGTCAGATGAGAAAAATTTCTCAATTTTCTATCCGCGCTTCTGACTAAAGTCTTAGATATTCTAGTAAATATTACTCTATTTTCTTGTCGTGAAGATAAACCATGTATGGGAGAACGAACATTTAAATGTCATCAGACACATATGTGTTTACACGTATGCAAGGTTCTACATTTCCACTTCAATTTTATGCCCACCCGTGTTGAAAAGTTTGACAGCAAGGGGCCTACCTTTTTTCCCCCCTTCAAATCAATAGTATTGAAATGAAGTTGTTCGAAAGTGACATTATAAAACACATAAAGCCATACGAGTGAGCGCATTTCCGTGTGAAATAAAACCTCACCTCCAATCCCATGAAGCTCTTTCGAAGCCGTATATATGCATACCTTGCATCGGCAGTCGCGCAGAGTGTGTTTGTGTTTACATCCCGCCGTAAAAACAAACCGTTCGGGCGAGCATCGGAGGAGGAAAAACAGTGGGCAAAAGTATGGAAAAGAAGTTATCGTTCTTCCCGTTGCCGAATCATTCGTGCCGGAAAAAATCAGTGCGTGTATTCCG
>JAJGQD010000085.1:0-88029 GCA_020882685.1 Aphelinus atriplicis
TAAAATTTAAGGCCGGAACCGGAATCAACGACCTTAAAAACCCATGGATACCAATTTTTAAATTGGGGAGGTTCTCATCAAGCAATTTCAAAAAATCGATTTTTTTTACTGATTCTAATTTTTTTTACTCATTATGATGTGTAAAATATGCCCCTAAAAGCGTGTGACCAAAATATTTTTTCTAAAAAAGTTATAGCATAATAATGGAACCTATGATTCACGTTATCCTTATCGTTAACCGAATCTTTAAACGCGTTTATGTCAAACCGACTTTTTTTGAACTGGTGGTAATCCTAGCTCAAAAACTAATTGAGGGATCGACTTGAATTCTTTTATATTTTAAAGGCAATTGAATTCCTGGGAGCTTATACTTATAAAATTATTGATTTTATTATTATTTTTTGTCTATATATCGATTTTAAGAGCAGAAAAAAAGTGCAAAATCGGTACACACATTTCACAAGTCCGCCATTTTGTTCATTTTCGACGAATTTTCGCTATTATTGGTACTAAAGGGGGTGCCCCCTGCTCGCTTCGCTCGCCAACCTCCTCCCCTCGTGAATTCTTTGAAAATCAATAATTTCAATAATAAATGTACTAATAATTAAATAAAAATCACATTTAAATCAATAAAACTTGAAACTTGAAACTTCGATTTCATCAATTGAAAAGAATACTAAACGAACGATTCGAATCAAAATAAAAGTTTAATTTCATCTATGTTCATGTTAAACGTTTGTTTATTTAGTTTCAGGTTAATAGTCACATCCCAGGTGGAAATATTTTTGTGAAAAATTGTTACGTTTCGTATATGTCTATGTAATTTCCTCATGGAGCGTAGAACAATATGAATAAATGTGAAACATTGTTTATAACCGTTACATACTACCCCAGTTTCGCGGTCTAAATATGTTCTCTCTCTTCAATTACCTACGTTTAAATACGATTTGTAACAATTTCTAACATTTTCATAATTCTTTGTGCATTAAAATGCCCTCAGAGAATTGTTTTTCACCAATTTTCACAATTTTTCATGGTTTTAAACATTTTTTAATAGTTTCCGATAATTTTTTGTCACTTATATCATTTTTTGCAATGCTCAAGAATGTGAAGAAATGTGAAAAACTGTGAAAAAACATGATAAAATGTGAACGTAAATCTCGGTTACTTTTCATCCAATTGACTTGAAATTTCAACTGCAGCTTCTTAGATAGATTCTCCGTGGAAATACCTATACTTTTTACGATCTATTCTATCTATTTTTACAATCGATAGAAAATTACAATTGGAATAAGCAATTTAAGGTAGATATATTTAACTAAAAATTTGAAAAAAAAATTCACATAAGTGCCAATATGTACATTCTCAAGATAATTTTGAAATCGTGGGTACTTTGAAGTGAAAACGAATGCAGATTGAGGAACAATTCTCTTTCCCTGTAGGTAGTGTACAGAGACTAAAACAGACTACGCCGTATTTTCTCATAAAAAAACGTATGGATGTAATTATTATACATTAAAAAAATGAAATGGATTGTCATTGCAATTTTAATTCTTATCATATATTACAATACATATATTACAATTATATACATGACCATTTCTACAATTAAAATATTGGGTTCTATTGCTAAATTATGAATTATTACTACTATTACGTTTGAAAATTTTGTATTCACAGGAAGTGATTTTTTCTTGTTAGTAATTTTAATGTAGTTTGCCTAAACATCCTTTCGGAATCGTCAATATAAAATATTTCTGTGCTCGTTTCACAAGTAGAGCTGATCTATATAACGAAGAACACTCATAAGCTACCACAGAGCCTTGTTGAATATTACATTCCCTGATATGGTATATATTCAATTCTGGATCATTTATTATTGGAGCAGTCATAATGCTAAATTCTTTTATAAAAATAATTACATCTTCTAGATCACCATGTTTAAGCATACAAATTTTTAAGATAGCGCCAACTTTGCCATTTTTCAATTGCACGATTGAATTATTAGTTTTTTGGCTCCTCAAATACTGTAATGATGTATATCGAATACCTTCGTATATAATTCTGTTGAATTTTTTACACTCTATAATACTTGATACGTCGATTAATTTGTTAAGACATTCTGTTTCTGGTACTGTAGATAAATAAGCTTTACCTAATCCTATTAACGTACAGTTATTTACAGTGAGAGTATTTTTCAATCTCTTCTCGCACAGAGTAGTGCAAAACAATTTAATTCTGTCTGATATGCATTTTTCATTTTCTAAAATGGGAATTTTTTGGTAAATGAAAGTTCTATTTACTATTTGTTCTGAAATACGATGGTTGCTTTTCTTCTTCTCTAGAAGACATTTATTTTCGCTTTCGAACGGAAATGTACTCTCTGACCATAAAGGGCCTATATTCCGCACAGAATCAGGTAAATGTAAAAGTAGATGAACATTATAATTCATGTACTGCTTTCCATACAAACTTTCAAATTCGACAACAAATTCTATTAATAATTTGCGAGCATAATTTAACATTGCAATAGTAATTGAATCTTCAAGAAGTATTGACATAGCGACACTGAATTTAGCTAAATTTCTCAGATACTTAGTGTGTAATACCCCTTTTAGACAAGGGATTGAGTAAAAAACCAACCACATCAGCCATTCCTTAGCTTTCCACACATTTCTTTCTTTTATACTACGTGGAACGACGCCGATGCAAGAAGGTGGAGTGATTTTCTTTAACCTTTTGTCAATAATGTCGATAGCTGCTGGTGAACCAATGTAATATCTTTCCCTTGGATTAGAAAATAAAATAGTCATAAGAAGCTGAATAACTCCTAATAAACAAGCATGCATAAAATCTACGATCATCCCCTTAACGAGATCGAAACACTGTAAATTCATCAGCGGAGATGGGCCCCAAACACCTGCAAAATATAAAGTTTAATCTACTTATACATGTCAAATGATTAATAGTATATTACACGACTAGTGCGAGAATAGTATATTATGTAACATGTTTTAATCATGTTTTAATGCACGTAGTTGATTCCATCGCCTAATTTACATACTAGTTAAGTAAATTGTTTATGAACTTGCACGAGGAGTGGTAATGTGTTTTTTCTGATATTTTTTCATTTATACATTTTATTCTACTTATTTTGAAACTTTTGAAAAATAGCCCCTTCCAAAAAATTTAGAACTAAAAATCCAATATATTTTACACGAACCTGTGACATCTTTTTTACTATGAAGAGCCATTATCATATTTTGTTTGATTGATTCATTGGTTCGAAGTATTGGTACCTTCTCCAACATAGGGTACTTTCTCACATTATCAATTGATACTGTAGGATGTTCACAATACGTGCAACCATATTCACCATTGAATCTCTTCATATGTAACATAGCAGCTCGAGCCGGAGTATCAACGCAACATCCAAGTGGTGCAAGTTTACTGATAATAATTTGACTATCTAAATTCCACTCAAATCCTACGTTAAATAATTGATTTGCTTGCGTCACGAATGGATCTAAGAACATGACCATATCCGGTTCTGCTCTGGCAACCCACAATCCAGCTAGTATCATACGTTTTCTTCGGACATCTGGGGGTAATTCGTTGATCATTAAAAATATTGGCCACACTGTAATTTTTGAACAATCTGCTGCTTGACACCCATCGGTATTAAGAGTATACGAGAAGTTATATTTGCTTTTGAAGAAATTTTCTTTTTCAAGCTTCTTATAGAGTTGTCCATCATAAATATCTTCTAACCCATCTTCATTCATTTTAACTCGTGTATTTTTGTAATCCAAAGCGTCAACAATTTTTTTATCTGCTAAGAGATTCTTCAATTGATCTTTCACATCTATTTCCATGAAAAATGAATTTGAACAGTCAAATTCGGTGCCACAAATACAGATCATTATTTTTTTTGACTTCATTCGTTTTCCAAAATAATGATTGCATGTCGGACAATATACATGATATGTAACATTTTCTGTATTAACATTATAAAGAATTTTTTTCAGCTTTTGTTTATTACGTGGCATAATATGCTTTCCAGTGATAATGTCAATCATTTGAAAAATATCAAGTAAAATAGTCCATGGTAGAACATATTTTTCTGCGATCTTAAGTGCAATAAGAAGAGCTTCGCCGAAGTTTGTTTTACCACACACACATACATTACTTGAAAATATTTCCTTATCTTTATTTTTATTGTATTTGGTCTGCGAATAACAATTCATCTGTCAGTAATTTCATATAAATATTTTTAAACTGACTGTACATTAATATTGAAATTCTATTTGAATTCTGACCTGTTCTGATCTCTTATGGATACTGAAGTTAGCCATGCTGTCATTGGATTTGGAAGAGTCAGCTTCGTCAGGAATCTGATCAGCTGAATCTTCGATATTGTTCGATTCTTGATTGGCGTACATTTGATCAAACTCAAAAATATTCATTCCAATCTGTAAAAATGAATATATAACCAAACTCTCGATGATAAAGTGAATAAAAAATTCAAATTTCATGCCAAAGCTAATTTGAGTTGCACCGAAAAATCATGATCTGTTTTGAAAATCTGTTCCATTAATAATATCATTAATAATTTTTTTCGTAAGTTGTTTTTACCTGATCATTTTGAAGTTCATCGTATTTACGTTTTTTATTCACATGTACAACGTGTTCTATCTTTTTCCTTGAGCGTATCGTACTCTCGGGAATCTTAGCGTTAGATGTTATGTCATAATAAGTACGATAAGGGCCTCTCAAAGGCATCCTTTTAAGTTTCTGGAAATGATTCTGTATAATAATTCATGTTAAAATGGATCAAATGTTTAATTGATTGTTGTAGATAATGCGACGAATATACTGATAAGAAATTACCCAAGTTTATATTTAGGCGAATAACTAAGCTCATGAAAGTGAAGCTTGTAAGACTTTCTCAAGGAACGGGTCAATTGACTCTCGAATAAGAGAAAATCATCTTCTCAGAAGAGCGAATCAAAACCTTACATTGATAAGGTGCGTTCGAGGTTGCAGATTTGGTGAGCGAATTCATGCGGTGATTTTCATGCGAAATGACCTGCAGACACGTCAAGATTTAGGTATATAGAGCGATTAAAATCGCTATTAACTTATATCATTGGATAAAATCCAATTTTTTGAAGTATGAATATCATTGAAAAAACCAAATATAGATATTCATATTTACATGAGTATGAGTTCTTCTAACCACTCACTTTGAAAATCAACAATAATTATTTTCTGTGTAAATAAAAATAATATACATACCTTCTACGAGTAGAGTCGAGCTTTGTGTTCTTTTACACAGGGAAATAGAACACTAACTCTCTTCATTTTCGTTTAAAGAACCGACTATTACAACACGTTTCTCACTGAACCTATGTATAAAACTTCTCACAAAACTCACGAAAATAATAGCCTAAACTATAAATCATGATATACACCTTTTTACTTGAGAAATCACTCAAAAAAGACTTTTCAAATAGAGTCTAACCAAAATTAACTACGAGAAATAATTCGATGACAGCTGTACTAGGGTGCTGCTATGTTCAAAGGATTAATCGAACGAGCGCATCGATATAATCACCATAGTAACTACTTTGGGTTGTATTATTGTTTTGAAAGTCAGATGTTACATTCATTGAGTAAATATTGAATACTCACAAGTTGTAGAGAGCTTTTTACGTTTGTAACATAGAAATGACTGACGTAGAGCCTTACGCTCTCATCCATTTGACGAAAATAAGAAAAAAAGTGATTGTTCCAGTGAAATGTGTCAAGAAACTCAAATATGAAAAATATATACAAGACAAGGATTCGTATAAGCAGCTGCAGATGACATATAAAGATCCAGAAACAGGAGAAAAATCAAGCTGTGCTGTTCTTTACGTAGGAGGTAGATCGAGAATATATTTTCAGATTATTATAACTCATGCTATTTTTTTCTACTCATGAAATTTCATACATCAAATTTTGAATTGTATATTATGAAAATGGGGAATGAGTTGTATATTTTCTAATAATTTACTATTCGTTCATATTTTTGAAAGCTTCGGAGACAGATGTTCAAGATTATGCTGATAATCCTCCAAAACGCACACGAATCCCCAAGTTTAATTCATCTGCAGTTATCGATTCTACCATGGAAGAAACCATGGAAGAAGAAGAAATTTATGACACCGGCACTGACAAAAGATCTATAGAAAAATCTAAAAAGCTCCGAAAGGTTTCAATTAACTAATGAGAATATATTTCGTTCCTTATACATATATCCATAAAAGAATATTCATTTCTTCTAGAATATCAAGAAACAACAAGTAGAAGTAGCAAAAAATCGTGACAACGCTGTTGCTCAGAAGTACCTTGATAGTTTGAGCCAGGAGTCAAATGAATCAGTGAGTAATTCAGTAATTTGGTCGTCAATTCAATTTTAAAATCACGCAGAACTGTAACCTCTCTGTCTGTCTGTCTGTCTGTCTGTCTGTCTGTCTGTCTGTCTGTCTGTCTGTCTCTCTCTCTCTCTCTCTCTCTCTCTCTCTCTCTCTCTCTCACTTTTTCTCTCTCTTCCACACACAGAACTCCATACACACACCCCCACACCCCCTCCCACACATACACACTTAGGTAAGTTCTCAATGAGCTACATAACGCAAATAATAATATTGAATTTATTTCCAGGAATCTATGCATGAAATAAACAATCTATCACCACTGGCATCGTCATCATTGTTGTCTTCCTCAATGGTAATAAATTCTGATAACGTTAAAATTATTATTATTCTTATCATTATTATATCTAGTGCTAACCTCAATTTAATATAAAGGTTCAAACCACTCATTCTCTTGAGAATGCTGAATTGAAAACAGTTATAAAGGCGTACAAAAATCAAATTACATTCTTTAAAAATAAATGTGAAAATGCTGAGAAAGAAATTGAGAATTTAAGAGTTAAGAATCAAAAACTAAAGGAAATGATGGAGAGTAAGGGACCTCATTTTACAGGTAATTGATTACAATTCAGTTCCATGATATTGGTTTTCATTACGATTTTTCTAGCGTTTTTAATAGCGTTATTCAGAATCCTTGTGTACATAAAATTCGTACTTTTAAAATGTATCAAAAATGAAAAACGTATAATTTTCTAAGAAAAAAATATTATATTTTAGATTCATTTACTAGTTACTTTCTACGCAATTTTTTATAGGCCTACAGCGTTGAATCCGCTGACAGCCACTGCAAAGAGACTTATTTCTAGAAACTCATTTCCTAATAATAAATTATCATCGTCACTTTTCTAGCTGTCAATGGATCATCTCCTTATGTAAGATTCAGTGGATCAGCTGTAAATCAAGAAAATTTGAATAACTTCACTGATGACGATGAGATAAATCTTGGACGAGGAGTGAAGTGTAAATCTCTCTCTCTAAAAGATGCTTACAAGGCAAAGTCAAATGGGAGTTTCTTCACAAAGCTGTATTTAGGAATCTACGGGGTGGAAGAGTTGGCTAAACGGTGTGTCAAAAAAAGGAAAAACACTGTGGGGCAGATATTACTATCACCTAAAAAGAAAGAGGTCGTCGAAGATGAATTCCACAAATATCTGTCTGAGTACAGGAAGCTACCCGATCATTATGTGAGATCCGAAATGGAAAAATGCAATACCTATCATCACAATGCCATTTCTGGAGCTCGATCAATGTTAGAAAAACAAAGACAAGTTGAAGAATCGATAAAAGCGTTCGAGGAACAGCAAAAAGATCATAGCAATTGTGGATCTACTGCTGTAGGAAAAGGTAGCGGTAATTCTCATCAAAATGTAAATGGAAGCTGTACTGAAAGCGACGCTGATTAGTGTTGTTTACTCAAAAAGTTCATTTTCTTTATTGAAATTGTGATAATTTATAAAAGTTGCATTGTTCAGGAAAATAAATGTTACTAGTCGGAATCACTCTAATTGGAATTTTTATTTGAATTATTGGTGAATAATTCAAAAAAATAAAAATAATAAGATAATAAAATAATGATAAATTTTCATCAATCATTAAGTGATATTCATTAGGATAAATATATTTTTGACTATATTGTATCTCTATATTATATTTCAATTCAAGAACATTAGCCAAAAAACATGCATTTTCATTCATGAAATTAACGCCCACGCATCAACACTTTTCAATTTTATTACGATGAAAACTGAGAGCGCTCAATCAGCTCTATCGTTCCGTAAGATCAGAATTTTCATCACGCGCTGATTCATACATTTTTTCAACGATTCATGTGGCACAACTTGCCAAAAGTCAGTTTTCTTCCATATTTCGCCGTTTCACACATTTTCACATATTTTGACAGTTTGTCATATAGTTCAATGTCTGTATTTCAAGGAAATCCGGCCCTGTTAAAAAGTGTTATAATTTGTGGACAAATGTTAAATATTGTCAGTATCCATATTGAAATTAGTGAACTGAAAACGCGAAATTGGGGGTGTTTCTGATAGGTTCTCACATTTTTCCACGAAAATTGACGGAATTTAACTTTTTTTCACGTAAGTATTTCCATCTGGGATGCAGATTGATAATACTTGATACTTGTACATTTGATATAGTTCATTTTGCTTTTTTCGATAGACAGCTTTGTACCAATTGATGCTTATATTAGAGAAATAAGAATGTGAAAGGAGAGGTGAAGAAAAATGAAAGAGAATCGTGCAAATCTATTAGGCATTTCTCTCTTATTTAAGATGTTTGTGCCTACGAATCATGGACATGATGTAATTATTTTTCATAATCATAACATGTAGATTGATAATACTTGATACTTCTACATTTGGTAATGTTCATTTTGCTTTTTTCGATGGACAGCTTTGTACCAATTGATGCTTATATTAGAGAAATAAGAATGTGAAAGGAGAGGTGAAGAAAAATGAAAGAGAATCGTGCAAATCTATTAGGCATTTCTCTCTTATTTAAGATATTTGTGCCTACGAATCATGGACATGATGTAATTATTTTTCATAATCATAACATGCAGATTGATAATACTTGATACTTATACATTTGATATAGTTCATTTTGCTTTTTTCGATAGACAGCTTTGTACAAATTGATGCCTCTAAATTATTAACAGAGAAATGAAATTAAGAGATTGAATGAGAAGAAAAGAAGAATGTAAGTAGGAACATGAGTACTACTATAGATTCGCTGAGAACAATTGGAGAGAATAATCTAATCAGTGAACCCAACTAATCTCTAACCACAAGTCTCAGCGTTACATCTATATTAGTAGCAAGACGCAACGACTGATTTTTCTTGGCAGTTTCGACACATGACCTGAATTTCGTACCACATTTAGAAGCTCGGTTGTACCAAAGACTGCTCCACTCGTTTCTCAAAAGTACGATCCCGTAGACGCTTGAGTAAATTGTTATAAACACATGGAACAATGTATTGAAACGAAAGTTTTCATCCAGGAAAGAATCAATCTACACTCTGTAAACTATTCTCAATATGAAATATTCACTTGCATTTTTTCATAAGAATCATATTCCACGGAAGAGATAAATTACAAAGTATTTTTTGTAATTTTCAATGAAAATCGCATGGTAGAATGTAGAAACATTTCAGAAACAGTTTCCGTGGAATTAGGGCAAGGTTTAGCATGACCATTCGACACTACAGAAATGATCCCAAGAAAAATTGCTGTTGAATTATTACACTAATAAGATAAAAACGAAAAACACTGTGAAATTTTTTGTTATGGATGAACTGAAAATTGGAACATTTGATTGAGAATTTTTTACTAACGATTACCTGTAATTTGCATGACATGATGCCAACAATCACGTTTTGATCCTTGGTAGAAACGCACTTATCCATAGATCGCGGAATTAAAGAAACGCGCCGACAGATTCTCAGTCTCCTTGGACCATATTATAAGTGGTGGTGTCAAACGCGCCAGAGCGTGGTCTTGGTAGTGCGATTTCCTGCATGAGGCACAACCGAAGAATTCTCTACGCACATTCGGCACAAGACCTCAACTTTGCGGCCCATTGCAGTTCTACCCAAAATTATACGACCCATATTTCGTGAAAAAAAATCGGAGAAGCTTGAGTCAATTGTTATTAACAAAAAAATAATGAGCACACGTAACTCAAATTTTAATGAAAGTTTGAAAACAAAGAACATCGAGGAGCTGTTTGCTGGTGAAGTACTGTACATTGGGACATTAGCTTATCAATTTTTTAATAACAATTGGCTGTAATTTGTTCGTTAGGGTGCCATGAAACGCGTGAAAATCACTGGTGAAAACACACCCCATCATAGTTATCCGAATCTGAAAGGGCGTCGTTACATTCGCAGTCTTCCAGAAACATATTACCGACGGTGGTGACGAATGCGCCAGCACGTGGTATGCGTGGTGCGATTTCCTCCATGAGGCGCAACCGGAGAATTTTCAACGCACTTTCGACTCGAGGCCTCAGCTTCACGGCCCATCGCAGTTCTACCCAAGATTATTCAATCCGTATTTCGTACAAAAAAATCGGAGAAGCTCGAGTCATTTGGTATTAACAATTTGAGCAACAAAGTGCTGACGAAACAAATTTGGACCTGGAATTGTCATTATGTGGACCGTGTCCGACTCCGATTACACAGTTATAATTATTTCTGCGTACAGACGCGTGAACTCAAGTCAAAAGAATAAAAATTTTTGAAAAATATCAATTTTGTCATTCACACTATATTTTTGAAAAAAAATAATGAGCACACGTCACGCAAATTTTAACGAAAGTTTGAAAACAAAGAACATCGAGGAGCTGTTTGCTGGTGAAGTACTGTACATTGGGACATTAGCTTATCAATTTTTTAATAACAATTGGCTGTGATTTGTTTGTTAGGGTGCCATGAAACGCGTGAATACTCAACGCACTTTCGACTCGAGGCCTCAGCTTCACGGCCCATCGCAGTTCTACCCAAGATTATTCAATCCGTATTTCGTAAAAAAAAATCGGAGAAGCTTGAGTCAATTGTTATTAACAATTGAAGCAACAAAGTGCTGCCGAAACAATTTTGGACCTGGAATTGTCATTATGTGGACCGTATCCGATTCCGAATACACAAAGTTACAATTATTTCTGCGTACAGACGCGTGAACTCCAGTCAAAAGAATAAAAATTTTCGAAAAATATCAATTTTGTCATTCACACTATATTTTAAAAAAAAAAATTATGAGCACACGGCACTTAAATTATAATAAAACTTTGGGAACAATCAACACCGAGGAGTTGTTTGCTGGCGAAGAACTGTAAATTGGGACATGAGAATATCAATTTTTTAATAACAATTGGCTGTAATTTGTTCGTTAGGGTGCCATGAGAAGCGAGAATATCACTGGTAAAAAACACACCCCATCATAGTAATCCGAATCTGAAAGGGCGTCGTTACATTCTCAGTCTTCAAGAAACAATTGACCGACGGTGGTGACGAATGCGCCAGGACGTGGTATGCGTGGTGCGATTTTCTCCATGAGGCGAAACCGGAGAATTCTCAACGCACATTCGACAGAAAACCTAAACTTTGAGGCCCTTCTCAGTTTTAACCACGTTCATTCAGCGTGTATTTCGAAAGGACAGTCGAAGAAGCTTGAGTCAATTTTTTATAAAGAGTTTAGGTATCAACGTACTGTTAAACGTATTTTGGATTTCCAATTAGTATTCCATGAACTACGACCGATTCCGAATCCAAAACATTTAGTAATATTTCTGCTATTACCAGAGAGAAAAATACCGTATCCCGACGGAATGATACTCTGACGAGCTCCTGCCAACTATAAACAATCGAAGCAACAAAATGATAGTAGAATTCCTGATTCTCAAAACATTTTCCTCGGAAGTGTTATCGATTCCGGATGGAACAAGTTTATTAAGAATTTTTTTTCCGTCTAAGTCCAATTGTACGAGTAAAAAAGTGAGAGCGTTCAGAAAAACATGAATTTGGTCATTCACAATCGATATCTGTCCACGAAATTGATAGAAATTGGCAATGACTACTTTTACATATAAGAGTAAAAGCAAAGAACATCATGGAATCGCTTGATGATGAACTCGTACACTCTGTGAATAGTTTTTTTTAGCATGTGTGAGTGTGTGTGTGTGTGAGTGTGTGTGTGTGAGTGTGTGTGTGTGTGTGTGTATGCGTGCGCGCGTGTATAGGTGCGCGTTCGTGTTGTAGGTAACTTACATGGGCTACAGAATCGCTAGTTTTATGGGGAATCCCTTGCTCCTCTACAACCTGCTCCCTCCCTCTCTCTCTCTCGCTCTCTCTCTTCTCTCCTACTCTCTCTTCTACTCCGTCCATCGAGTGAAGAAACTATATTCTTCAATTCCAATACCGTTTCTATTTTTGGAAATTGGCAATGTAAATGAGAACTATTGATTTTACATGTACTTTCACCGAACATTGAAGTTCATACAATTTTATACGAACTTTATGAGTTCATGTATGATTAGTTTTGCTCGCATTTATTTTTCCCACATGTCACTTAGCTGAGACTATTATCGTTCGACTGCGCTTGAAACCCCAACGAATGCATGAGATATGTATCTGAAATATACCTATTATCCACTTACATTATCATACATATTTGAAATATACACATTTTTATATTCAATCAGTCATGCATATATTATACTCACGCAAGAGTGTATTTGACTCAATATAAAAATCAGATTCCAATAATTTACCAATTACAGTGCGATAAGGACAAAATTCATTTATCTCAAACATCAGGGTCGTATATAACTTTTATCAACTACATAACTATCCCTACTGCAAAAAATCACCTGAGAAATCACCTGAGAAATCACCTGATTTCTCAGGTGATTTCTCAGGTGATTTCTCAGGTGATTTCTCATGCCAATTTCTCATGTGACCTTTATTACATAGAGTAAGTTATTCAATTTCCATATTAATTTTATTTTCTATTCAAATCAGTTTGAGGATCAATAAGCATTTGCGGAAAAGCGTTGAATCGCAAAAATGTTTGCGTGCTCATATGAAAATACGTATATATAGTGAATTTTCTTTCTCGGAGAGAAAACTTTGTGACGAATTAAGAATCAACCTCTTGAATCGTTATTTCAGAACTTTATTTGCGTAATCTATGAGTTTCAAAAATGTGTGTTTGAGCAAATGCGGAACGATATTTTTTCGTACGCGATAACTCACGAAGAAATTGTTCGATCTTCCCAAAATTTTTCACATTTCATAAATGGTAAAGTGAACCGCGTTCAATTTTCAAGAGCAACGATCATTTGCGTCCCTAGCAAGAAATTGAAAAATAAATTGAAGTTTATTTCGAGTACTTCTGATACCAAAAGACACTGACTAGGAGAGTGCACACCCTTCGGGTCACCAATCTTGACCAAAATTTGAGGGATCTCTCCTGATACTATCACCAGAGATCCCTGAAAGCTTGTCAGCCATTCCTGAGAGAAAAAATTAAACATATTATGAGATTTTTCAGTTATTGGCGGTACAGGGCATAACATTGCATATGCTATTTGAATGCATATCAATACCCGCCAACCATATGTACCAATCAATTTTTTATAAATTTGACTCAAAGATAAACTCTAAAACTATCTTGACAAATTTCCACTGGTTTTAGGCATACTTCCCTTATAGGATGTATAAGGGTCTCAAGCGCTAACCAGGTTATCATGGGAAACATGTTATATACCACTTCCCACCCAACAAAACACGCATTTATCTTGAGCCCACCCATGAATATATATCAGAATATATATTCTACACTTGAAAAAGAAAGGAAATACCGTCAACACTACTTCTTTCTTCCCTACAGTCCAGAACACTTGAATTTTTGACGTTAAACAGTCGTATCTATTCAAAACTGTGTCTGGACTTACAATATCCTCATGCGTGTGGATATTTCTTAAGCCTATGGGACTGATGGGCACATGAGACAGAAAAAATGTACCTACTCACCTCAAGTAATATGCGCTTCATAGATATGATGCTGCAAAATAACCTATCCCTTACATGCATGTTGACAACACTGCAAGTTTGTTGGGGATTAGTTTTTGCGCAAACTTGTTCCTTTTTCTTGAATCACCATTATGTTCACCAGCTCCCACTGGATGTGTAGCCTCCAGCATTCACAGAAATGATGTCCTATAAAGGGAGAAAAATAACACTCCAAGCCTCGTCAAATCATGATTGTACTCTTGAAGTACCTGAAAATGAAAACACAAAGAATCATTTTCTTTGAATTTAAAGGTTGAAAGTAGGAAAAATCTAGTTAAACTAACAGAGAAAGAGAGTTTCAGAGCTACATAAATTCAACTAGAGTAGAAATTAGACACCCAAAATCAAAGGTTAGGTTACACTACGTACTTATCTGATGATTGATGATCCTTTCTGCAGCAATCAGCGTTCCTTCATGATCCGGTAGGAGATTTTTCCCAGACCCAAATTTTAGAAAGAGTTTCACTCCCACAGCACTATCCATAGTTGTACACAGAGTTACACAGCACCACATGTGTCAATCCAAAACAACAGGATAAGTGTCGGCCATCCGTTGGCGCAACAAGTTATCACTGACTGTTGTGAGATGCCAGTCAGTTGTGATCTGGTGTGAAATTCAAATGCTGCAATTTTACATGCAATATATGGGTTTGTACTACTTTTGCTGCTTTTTATATAATTTTTTATCGAATTATTTAGAAAAAGCGATTCAATATTAGAGTGAGTTGGATAGTAATAATATCATTTTTTTTAATTATTATTTTATAATCATTTAATTATTTAGAACAATAATCAATAATTATATAATAAGAGATCGTTTTATTACATACTTATCGATAATTAAACAATAGCCAACATTATTTAAATTATATCTTGAAAATAAAAAATGTTCAAATATTGATAAAAAATATTGTAGCTATTGTTAAATTACCGAAAAAATTAAATAATTATTAAATAATAATTAAAAAAAATGATATCATTATTATCCAACTCACTCTAATATTGAATCGCTTTTTCTAAATAATTCGATAAAAAATTATATAAAAAGCAGCAAAAGTAGTACAAACCCATATATTGCATGTAAAGTTGCAGCATTTGAATTTCACACCAGATCACAGCTGACTGGCATCTCACAACAGTCAGTGATAACTTGTTGCACCAACGGATGGCCGACACTTATCCTGTTGTTTTGGATTGACACATGTGGTGCTGTGTAACTCTGTGTACAACTATGGATAGTGCTGTGGGAGTGAAACTCTTTCTAAAATTTGGGTCTGGGAAAAATCTCCTACCGGATCATGAAGGAACGCTGATTGCTGCAGAAAGGATCATCAATCATCAGATAAGTACATAGTGTAACCTAACCTTTGATTTTGGGTGTCTAATTTCTACTCTAGTTGAATTTATGTAGCTCTGAAACTCTCTTTCTCTGTTAGTTTAACTAGATTTTTCCTACTTTCAACCTTTAAATTCAAAGAAAATGATTCTTTGTGTTTTCATTTTCAGGTACTTCAAGAGTACAATCATGATTAGACGAGGCTTGGAGTGTTATTTTTCTCCCTTTATAGGACATCATTTCTGTGAATGCTGGAGGCTACACATCCAGTGGGAGCTGGTGAACATAATGGTGATTCAAGAAAAAGGAACAAGTTTGCGCAAAAACTAATCCCAACAAACTTGCAGTGTTGTCAACATGCATGTAAGGGATAGGTTATTTTGCAGCATCATATCTATGAAGCGCCACGGAGAGCCCTCTGCGACATGAATCCTGTTACACTATATAGCAACATGAATCTTTGCACGGAGAGTCACGAGGGCCGTGCGGGTAACAGAATTTCTGTTACACGTACACGGAAAGTGTTACCATGGGCTGGAACGGTGGCCGCCACGCGGCCCGGCCGAAGCGCGGTAAACGCGACTTCCAAAAACGCAAATCGCGTTATCTCAGCTGCTATTGCTCAGAATCACTTGAAAATTTTTTAGCATACGCGGGAAATCCCAGCGATGCTGACAATGTTATCACGTTGGCCAAAAAGTTCAATCGAGCGATACAAAAAAATCGGCAAACAAAGCAACTAATTTTTCAACTTTGACGAAAAAAAGTGTGTGAGGAAAGTCGAGCGACGGAAAACTTCCAGCGACAAAGTTGTTCATTTAGGTTCGAAGAGTACGCACACCAAATTTCAGGTCAATCGGACCAAAACTACCAAAGTTATGGTGGAAAGAAGAAAATTTGCCGCGGCGCAAAATGGCGATTTCGAGCAATTCCATGTCAAAATCATATATATAAACAACATCCGGTTGTATTTATGGCCTTTACGATAATTGTTTTCTATTCTGCGATTATTTGTCTTTCATTTGAGACCTCATTGTTTCGAATTGGACTTTTCACTGGTACACTGGTCCGCGTTTTTGGAAGTCGCGGCCAGTCGTGGCGGCCACGGGTTTTTAGCCTGGCGGCCACGGTATATTGTTGCACGCCGAGCTCGGTAACAGAATTCGTGTTACAAGTCACACGTCTTATGTAGCTGCGCGCTGACTGTAGCAGCATTCATGTCGCAGAGGGCTCTCCGTGGCATATTACTTGAGGTGAGTAGGTACATTTTTTCTGTCTCATGTGCCCATCAGTCCCATAGGCTTAAGAAATATCCACACGCATGAGGATATTGTAAGTCCATACACAGTTTTGAATAGATACGACTGTTTAACGTCAAAAATTCAAGTGTTCTGGACTGTAGGGAAGAAAGAAGTAGTGTTGACGGTATTTCCTTTCTTTTTCAAGTGTAGAATATATATTCTGATATATATTCATGGGTGGGCTCAAGATAAATGCGTGTTTTGTTGGGTGGGAAGTGGTATAACATGTTTCCCATGATAACCTGGTTAGCGCTTGAGACCCTTATACACCCTATAAGGGAAGTATGACTAAAACCAGTGGAAGTTTGTCAAGATAGTTTTAGAGTTTATCTTTGAGTCAAATTTATAAAAAATTGATTGGTACATATGGTTGGCGGGTATTGATATGCATTCAAATAGCATATGCAATGTTATGCCCTGTACCGCCAATAACTGAAAAATCTCATAATATGTTTTATTTTTTTTCTCAGGAATGGCTGACAGGCTTTCAGGGATCTCTGGTGATAGTATCAGGAGAGATCCCTCAATTTTTGGTCAAGATTGGTGACCCGAAGGGTGTGCACTCTCCTAGTCAGTGTCTTTTGGTATCAGAAGTACTCGAAATAAACTTCAATTTATTTTTCAATTTCTTGCTAGGGACGCAAATGATCGTTGCTCTTGAAAATTGAACGCGGTTCACTTTACCATTTATGAAATGTGAAAAATTTTGGGAAGATCGAACAATTTCTTCGTGAGTTATCGCGTACGAAAAAATATCGTTCCGCATTTGCTCAAACACACATTTTTGAAACTCATAGATTACGCAAATAAAGTTCTGAAATAACGATTCAAGAGGTTGATTCTTAATTCGTCACAAAGTTTTCTCTCCGAGAAAGAAAATTCACTATATATACGTATTTTCATATGAGCACGCAAACATTTTTGCGATTCAACGCTTTTCCGCAAATGCTTATTGATCCTCAAACTGATTTGAATAGAAAATAAAATTAATATGGAAATTGAATAACTTACTCTATGTAATAAAGGTCACATGAGAAATTGGCATGAGAAATCACCTGAGAAATCACCTGAGAAATCACCTGAGAAATCAGGTGATTTCTCAGGTGATTTCTCAGGTGATTTTTTGCAGTAGGGTATTATTTTGCTTTTGTTATAGACTTCACGGTGAAAGAGATTAGTACGTATGTTTATTTCGTTAAAAGTTGTCGTAGCGTTGTTATTTCAGTTTTACGCAATATTGCACTTGTCTCATTTCGTTCAATTTATTTTCGAAAGGTAGCCCAATATCAAAAACTAACCTCAAATTATCATGAACCCCCAGCTTTCATCAAATTACGATCCTAACCCTACTCTTTCACACATGAGAATCATGTTCTACAAAATCATTCCCAAGGCTTCATTAGCATATTTTTATGTTGCGTTGAATAAGGATGTATAAAAGTTATTCGTGAATGGGTTCTTGTTTTCTACAACTAACCTTTCTGCGATACCCCTTCTCCGGCTATACTTCTTTGACGGAGGCGGCCTGTTTTTTCTTTTCTTTTCTCCCATGATGAATTTTTCACAGTTGACAAGAAAATAGTAACTTCCAAACCCTTTTGGTAGCACACTGCAGCGTTATAACGATTTAAAAGTCTCATTCCGATTACCTATACGGCAAAAAACTGCGTTGCGATGTCGCAGTGTCTGCTACCGCGAAAGGTTAGGTTAGCAGAGTGCGTTCACAATTCATCTGTATGAGTCCTGAAAGATGTAACTGCACACAAAGATACAATTAACAAAAGAAAGTATTCGCGAATCGTTTCGTTCTTCCGCCTCTCCATAGTTATTGAAATCTAAAAGCGAGTCGTTACATTCTCAGTCTTCTAGAAACATATCACCGACGGTGGTGACGAATGCGCCAGGACGTGGTATGCGTGGTGCGATTTCCTCCATGAGGCGTAGCCGGAGAATACTCAACGCACTTTCGACTCAAGGCCTCAACTTTACGGCCCATTCCAGTTTCACCCAGAACTATACAACCCGTATTTCGTAAAAAAAAATCGGAGAAGCTTGAGTCAATTGTTACTAACAATTAAAGCAACAAAGTGCTGACGAAACAATTTTGGACTTGAAATTGTTATTTTGTAAACCATGTCCGATTCTGATTACATGAATTTCAGTATTTTTTTTTCGTAATGTCGCAAAATTTGGAGCCCGAAAATTCAAAAGTTTCGAAAAATATCAATTTTGTCATTTACACTGTCATTTTGAAAAAGAATTATGAGCACACGTCATTTACATTTCAATAAGAGTTAGAAAACAAAGAACATCGCGGAGTTGTTTGCTGGTAAAGTACTGTAAATTGGGACATTAGTATATCAATTTTTTATTAACAATTGGCTGTGATTTGTTCGTTAGGGTGCCATGAAAAGCGTGAAAATCACAGGTAAAAACGCAACTCATCATAGTTATCCTAATCTGAAAGCGCGTCGTTACATTCTCAGTCTTCTAGAAACATATAACCGTCGGTGGTGACGAATGCGCCAGGACGTGGTATGCGTGGTGCGATTTCCTCCATGAGGCGCAACCGGAGAATACTCAACGCACTTTCGACTCAAGGCCTCAACTTTACGGCCCATTCCAGTTTCACCCAGAACTATACAACCCGTATTTCGTAAAAAAAAAATCGGAGAAGCTTGAGTCAATTGTTATTAACAATTGAAGCAACAAAGTGCTGACGAAACAACTTTGGACTTGGATATGTCATTTTGTGAACCGTGTCCGATTCCGAATACATGAAGTTCAGTATTATTTTTGCGTAAAAGACAAGGTCTCAGTCTTCCCGGACCATATCATTAGCGGTGGTGTCGAACGCGCGATCTTCTCCATGAGGCACAACTGAAGAATTTTCAACACACTTCCGGCACGTTACCTGAACTTTGCGACCCGTCCTAGTTTCACCCACAATCATTCACCATAAAGCCAAAAGCTTTATCCAGTAAGTAATTACAACAATAATATCATTATTTCTCTTCATTGTAACAACTCCATAAAATTCGATTGACTCTGTACATTCGAATTAATCATATTTTCAGCATGAACGTCAGTACCGTGACTGAAGAGGTCACTTGTAATTTGCAATTAAGCAATAATCTTTGAAACTTCCAGATACTACTGAGGTAGGTATGTGACAAATATGACTCATACACTGAAGCATGGAAGGTAATTATATTTTTTTTCTTCTTAAATCATTCAAAAACATTATCACCATTCAACAACATTTAGATGGGTTTGAAAAAAATTTTCATTTCGATCCAAGAATAGAATCTATCCTTTTAACCACATACTGTACGAATATTGGAAATTCCACCTACCGCAAGTGTTCATGAATCCCCAAATAGTACATTGTGTAACGAACGCGGAAAGTTGCCAATTGCACACGCGGGCGCGTGGGCGATGTATCGCTTTGTAGTTTCGTGGATGCAAAATAGCATGACGCTCTAGCGTTACAAAATGACACTATCACAACGGAGTGCACAATCGCTCATTTTGCATCCCCGAAACTGCTACGCAATATGTCATTTTTCGTGCACCCGTGATGAAAATTTTATTGTCTCAATCTATTCCTTTTGATACAAACAACGTTGAAAAAAAATTTTGTATCGATCGGATACTAGGACATACCTTTTCTATTCCATACCGAAAGAAAATTGGAAAACGCATCTACACCAAGTTTTCACGAGTCCCCCAAGCTTTTATCGTCCTATTATATTTTTCGGGGGCATCTAATGTTAGGAAACAGTTTTTGATTGATCGGCGATTAGAAACTTTCCTTATAGGCAACCGTAGCAAATGTTACATGGAGAAAATGTACCTACACCAACTTTCAAAACTTTGTTTTCATCTATTGAACTTATTTTGATGTAAAAATAAATGTTTCCGGATAATTTCATCCAATGATTATTTTGATGTTATAATCATCAAAATAATTTCATATTAAATTCTTTTAAAAATATGTTAAATAAATTTAAATTGAAACCCTTCTTTTCAAAGTACATTTCTTTTGTTATCATCTTTGTTTTTATAAATGCAAATTTCAACATTTCACATAGAAAAATTTGATAGATTTAAAAAATACAGTTAGATATTTTGGTTTGACATTTAACTGTTAAAAATGGATGAATATAACTAATTTCAAGTACAATATATCGATTCGAAGCGACTCGCATTCGAAACAATGAAGACCACGCCGATACTGTGAAGAACGATGTAATTCGTAGTCTGTTTCAATTGAAAGTCACTGGAAGCGTCGTAGTATACCAAGTAAGCGGCCGCCGTGCCGGGGCCGGCTGATCAGCCGATGGACGCTCGGCGCAGTCGGCCTAGCATAAGCGTGTTTCAGTGTGTTGACATTGTTTACACTCGTATACCATATATACTCATGTTCGTATTATTGCGGAAAGCCCCGGCTCCGCTGTCTATTTTTCTACACTTCTAGTGCTTCTCTCTATATTATGCGTCGCCCGAGAAATCCCTCGATGGATTGATAGTGAATTTTATGTATATTTTTTCGTATATTTCGAATATTTTGGTTAGAAGTCACTTGATAGGCAAACATTTTTCTGATAATAAACTTTACTTTGTAAAAGTCAACGAAATATTAAAGTCTATCAAAATTGAATGTCCGACAGCAAAAATGAGCAGCAACATCAACTATTTTACAGTTCAACAATCATGAAAAGGTTCCGAAAACGGAGAAATTTTTATAGGCAATATTATATTTGGCCAATGCTATCAAAACTGTGCTAGGCCCAAGTATTAAAATATTATATCCGGAACAACCCCTATAATCACCATATAGTCGCCGGGATTATTATGAGGTAGCTGAACCCCCAAACTAGCTTTTGTAATGGCTCCGGATTATCATCCAAATCATGTTCCTTAGCATGTCCGGATCGAAAAACGCCAGGAAAATTTGCTAGAGATAAAAATGTGATAAAATTTCGAAAAAAATTTGCATTTTCTTGTTTTATTTCTAAATAGCACGGAAATTATCAATTCTATATCAAAATTTGAATGAAAATAAATTTTCGATTGGTTAAGTTATTAAATATATTCCAACAATCAATCATCTATTGTTTTCCAAATTTTCTGTGGGCCGGTACAAAGCCTTCCCGAACCTGATAATTTTTTTACATGCTCTTGAATACCTAAATTATCGATTCCCAGTGTAAAAATTTACAATTTCTACATTTTAACATCCATTAGAATTTTTTTTAAAATTTTTACATAAAAGTATCTGATAAACAATAGCTACTGACAAGCGTTTTTTCTATCTATCAGGAATCTAATAATAGCATTGAATAGAAGACGAACAAGTGCTCATTTCAAGCCCCCGCAGATCAAAATCTGATAAATGAGTTCCGAAATATTCAGGCTCAAAGATAAAGTACGTTCACTGTAAAACTATTTTGAATTTAACTATAATAAAAAGTGTTTCGTATTGCTTGTCAAAGCTAGTTTGGGGTTTAGCTGGCGCATACCTAAAATACAGATCAAGTCTGGGCTATTTTCAGTTGCAGTAGCGAGAGCGCTCCATGGAGCGATCAATTGGCTGGATTAGGCAGAGTTCTCTTCAGAAACTAACAGCTCCGTTTTTATTCAAATCGTAGGTTCAGCCTTTTGCATAATAGTATATTATGCACTTCAACGAAGTTTGGGGTTTTCTATACACAAAATAAATGCGATCCAAGTGTAGCGCGGGTTAAAAGTTCGGACATGCCGAACTTTATTGAACTTCAACTTGATGAGCGAGATGCATATAATGATTTTTGTGACCCGCAGGAGAAAAGTAATATTTTATGCTAACAAAAACTTGGCACTTTGCTTCTGCTGAAATAATAATTGAATGTACGGACTGTTGTTCACTTATGCAGTTATAATTCATTTGCGGAAAAAAATTTGCGTATCGCAATTCGTTCATGTTTCAGTAAATTCTGGTGACTACACGGGAATTATAGGGCTAGTTCTTGACATACGAGTTTTGGTTCAACTTTACCTGTCGTTCATTGACACTGTATCTATCTCAAGTTCTATTCACTCAAATCAAAAATACGATTAAAACGGTTTTCTTTGTCGGTCTATGGGCAAAATTTCCTTGGGAAAATACGATTAAAACGGTGCTACTTCATGGCAGCCCGAGTTTCATCAAATTCGGCTTTATCACCGCTATGTCCTCTCTGACTACCGCCGCTCGGATCTAGCCGAGTTTCGAGCGCAGCGTTGCCAGTTGGAAGCGGCGCGAGCGCCACAGTTCCCGCCAATTTGGCAGTAGACATTGATACATCATAAATTTTGTAGCAATTTTGTAGATAGGTGATTATTTAGAAATATTCCCAAAATCGAGTCACTTTCAATTTCATACGTTTTTTTGTACGTGACTTTTCAAAGGATTTATCAACCGGAGTATACTTTCCCACGCGAAAAAATCGGGAGGGATGCTAGGCCGTTCAATAAATATACAGGTGCGTGTGTGCACGCTCTTCTTGGAACTGTGCGCCGCCGCGCGCGGCACTCGCAGTAGCCGGTCAATCTAAGGCTGAAATAGCTATATCTCCGAAGTGGCTGCATTTTGGATATATAGTCAATTTCGGCACGCTGAATCGAATGGCGCAAAGAAAAAGTTGCTGCTTTCCCGGCGTCTATGAGAAAATAGCAAAATAATCCTTATTTTGCCATTTTCTCGGGAACGGCGATAGTTATGTAAAAGTGGACTGCACCACGTAAAAAAGCAGGCGATAATACATAGAATCCACCTTTTTTGTATTCCCTTGTGTGTCGATTTACTGTGATTAATTCAATCGTAACATTTTGTTCATTGTTGGAGATGGCAGACGGCCGGGCTGGCGGAGTGGGAGCCGTCGGCCGATCAGCCGGTGCGTCGAGTCGCGCGTAGAGTCGGCGAAGTCGGCGCATGGTTGACTCAAGCGTGTTTACATTCATATATCTGTATATATGCGTGCATATACATATATACGAACTGTGCACGGCCGTCGCACTAAAATCTCGGAGTTTTCTATGCTATATTTTGACTCTGTATGACCAATATCTTGATAACAAGGGACATGTTGTCGATGTAGTTTTTCCTCAGCTTTCCACTGGTATAGGTGCTTTTTCGAAATTTCTAGGTTCAAGTGGTTAAATGATAACTTTAAAAATGGTTTCTGATAGGTATTGAGCTAAGCTTTGAGATACTGTTTTATGAACTTCAGAATTTCGAATTTATCATAGTCAAATTCGCGAAAAACCCTTAGGGGGTGGCGCATCCGAGCGCCTTTATGCGCCGCTAGAACGGTTGAAACGCTCAAAGAAGAAAATATCAGAAATCGTGCCAAATTCGCTTCACTTTTTTTTTATGCGAAAAGGATCATTTTAAGTAGGATAGAAAATAGTTTTGGCAAATTTGATGTGACCAATCTAAAGATAAGATATTTTTACATGAAAAAGAGTCATGACACTTAGAGATAAAAATTATTTACACCTGATTTTTTAGCTTGAGTGAAAATAGTAAATAAGTAGAGGGTGAAAAATTAGTAAGTGAAACTTCAAAGTGTCGTAGAATAGTGTTTTTAAGAGCTAAATAGGCGGGGAAGGTACCGAAAATTTTCTTCAAATACCCCCAACATGACCCGAGAGCGACTGATGCTCAGAGAGCACCGCGAATACGAAATCTTAAAACACTTTGAAGTTTCAATTACTGATTTTTTCTTCCATTTCTTATTTCACTATATACACTCAACCTAAAAAATCAGATGTACATAATTTTTATCTCTCAAAGTGTCACCACTCTTTTGCTTTCTCAAAGAGAAAGCTTTGTAACGGGGTAAAAATCGACCCACCGAATCGGACTTCGGGACCTCGATTTTCGTAATCTACGGGTCGAAAAACATGGAAATCCGAAAATGTCTGTATGTATGTACGTACGTACGTACGTACGTACGTACGTACGTGCACTTTTTTTTGTCGTACGATAACTCTCGAAGGAATTGTCCGATCGTCCTGAAATTTTGCACACAGGTTAGTCGCCGCAAAATCTCGGTCGAGTTCAATTTTCAGCCAATTCCGTTGTTTATTTCTGTAGCAACCGTTGCTAACGTGTTTTTGATAAAAGCTCCAAAAATCATCATCAATGCACGATGGGTCTCGAATTCTTTCGACGATCGATGAGAATCGATAAGACATTCATTTTGGAACAACCATTGTTTATTCTCCTAGCAACCGTTGCTATGGAGATACAAAATTCAGCTTCAGACTGACTTTTTTTTTGTCGTACGTTAATTTTCGAAGGAATGGTCCGATCGTCCTGAAATTTTGCACACAGGTCGGTCACCGGCAGATGTGAACCGAGTTCGGTCTTCAGCAACATCCGTTGTTTGATTCCATGGCAACCGTTGCTAGCGTGTTTTCGATAAGTTCCCATATAATTCATGATAAATGATCATTTGGGTTTGTATATTTATGGGATTCTATAACAATCAAAGAGACCTTTCCCGTATAAACCATTGTTGATGTCTCTAGCAACCGGTGTTTATATCGGTTGCAACCGTAACTAGGGAATGGGAAAAAGTCAGTTGGAGGTTCATTTTTGGAACTGTTGATGACTAAGAAGTAAGAAACATCGAAGCTCCGACATTTACCATAGCAACCGTTGTTTACGTCCTTAGCAACCGTTACTATGGAGTGTGAAAAGTCAGTTGGAGGTCCATTTTCGGAACTATTGATGACTAAGAAGTAATAACGTCGAAGCTCCGACATTTACCATAGCAGCCGTTTGTTTACGTCCTTAGCAACCGTTACTATGGAGTGGGAAAAGTCAGTTTGAAGTCCATTTTTGGAACTATTGGTGACTAAGAAGTAAGAACATCGAAGCTCCGACATTTACCATAGCAACCATTGTTTACGTCCTTAGCAACCGTTACTATGGAGTGGGAAAAGTCAGATAGAGGTCTATTTTCGGAACTGTTGACGACTAAGAAGTAAGAACACCGAAGCTCGGATATTTACCATAGCAACCGTTACTATAGAGTGGAGGAAATGAGTTAGAGGTTCATTTTGCTTTCTCAAAGAGTGGTGATTAATGCAAGTTGAGGTTCAATTGCAATACTTTGAGAAAGCATACTGCTGAGGCACTTGGCAGCGGTTTTTTTATTTAAAAACATCTCATCTCTCGATTGGTCTCATCAGTTTCTCAAAAACTATTTTTGATCTTACTCAAATTGCTCTTTTTCGCATCAAGAAATAAGCGAAGCCAATGTGGCCCTATATACGATTATAAATGAAAAGACTGAGTAAAATCGTTGAATATTTTTATAGACATATTACGATGATTTACGCATGTATTTTTAAGTTGAATTTTAAAAGTTGTGTATGAATATTAATGGGAACATGATTGAGAGTTTATTTCAATGTCAATTTGATCGTTCTAATAGGCTTATATAGGCTGTGACAAATGATTAAGAAATCGTGCCAAATTTACTGCACGAGTAGTGCAGTTTGGCTCTTTTTTGTTTATTATTAAATTGCGATTTCTAATAGGTTTAAGTGGTGGAATGATAACTTTAGACATATAACTAAATTGTTCAGTATTCCCTTTGTTTTCCAGTACTCCGTAGAACTCTTTTGTACTCCTTTGTTTTCGTAGTACTCCATGGTACTCCATATTAATTTTTAGTACTCCAACGTACTATTTGGAGTTACACATTGGAAAAACTTTCTGAATAAAACAATAAAGTAGTAAATTAATTTGGTGGTATAACAATTATCAACGTTATTAAAGTTGTACAGATTTCTTCGAAGATAGTTTGATATCACTGTTTTTACAAGAATATACATGTGGGACGTTCCACGTCAAGTGAGCATGGTCAAAATTTTGTTCGAAATTCTGCATTGACAAATTGATTGGTATCCATCCCCAGAATACTCAAATTTTTTTTCAGATTTTTAGGTGCATGTATGTGGAAGTTAGTCTGTGCACTCAAAACCTGAATTATTCAAAATTTAACTTTTTTCTCAATTTTGAGAGCCCAAATAATCTTGTATATGTGTGAAAATGAAAAAAAGTTGAGAACAAGAATTATGCTGAATACTACAAAGATTATAAAAAAAAATTGTTTGACACCAGAATCCTCCATCCGGATAGGCTACACTATTAATTAAACATGTTTCAACCAGTTTGGCTATGTTCACCCACTTATTTTTGACCTTTCAAGTTATACATACAAACCTTTGTTCGATAGCTTGAAAATGGTCTCATACATTTTTTTGGGAAAAATTCCAATATCTCCAGCAATTAATTGTTCAAATCTGCAATATCACAATCTTGTTCTTGTTAGTTTCAACATATCAGGTCCACGATGAAGTTCACAGTGAGGATATCATGCCTTCGGGTCATCAATCTCAGCCAAACTCTACAGATATGTTCCCTGACACTGGATCAAGCTACCGGTAGAGTTTGGAGTTCCAGCGCTGCCTTGTTATAGAGCTTTTTATGACTTTAGACTGAGGCAGCTATATATAGATATACATATCTGCCTTGATTTGTCTAAAATCCACATAATATTCATAATTTCATCAAGAAAATGATGTATTTCACCTTGTTTGGTACTATGAATGAATATTAACTTATGGTTTCACTTATATTGTGTGAACAGCTGTTGACGGGTGGTCTCAAATCACATGCAAGTTATTTACACATGAAATTATAAACATTAACCAGGAATGTAATTTGAGACAACCGGTCAATAGCTTTTCCAACCTTAGCCTTCCCTGGTAGAAATTGTAAAAATTTTATGGCTAGTAACGAGCCATCAATATTAGATTGATTCTAGAATATGACCAGTTTTTCTGGCTAGTAATCAAACTTTCATGAAACGATTTTTTGGACATTTAAGGCCCATTTATATAGTACTTCACTCATAGCCAATTTCAAGCTATAAAATGGCAATGATTCTAAGAGAGACACTTTTAGAGGTTATGTAACCTATTATTTATGTCCTAAAAATTGCTTGAGACTAGCTATACTCTCAATTAAGATTTTTATAGCCAATATTTTTAGGCATAATGTAGCCATAAACTGGACACTTCATATTTTTTGCGCACCACCTCGCCCCCCCTCCCTTTTCGCTCACGCTTTTCATGGACTCACAATAAAAAAATCATTTTATTTGGAAAATCATCTATTTATTTATATTTTTCAATTATGGAAACTACAGTATTGTACACATATTCAGTATCATGTTACAAATTAACGCCGGAACTGTTGAATGTATTCATTATCATTTAGACTTTCATTATCTGAGCTTTGCTTGTCATCTCTATATTCTTTTTCCTCATCTGAACATGTCTTGTCTTCGTCTGAATACCGGCCTTCTTCGTTCTCACTTGTATCAACTTCAGTATTAAATATTTCTTGTTCATTATTTTGTAAAATGATAGGTATATTTTCAATTAAAATATCACTATCTTGTTGGTTCGAGTGACCAACAGCTATTATTAGAGGCTCATTTCTTATTGGACCTGTTTCCATCCTCTTTGGAATGGGCAGAGAATCATCGGTTTCAGGAAGATCAACTGTCTGAATGGTATTGGGACGTTCAATCTCACTACTACATGGAGGGCCTTTTTTCCAGGAGCATGAGTTACTGAGTACGCAGCTGAGACTAGTCAATATCTCTCTGTCGCACGTTATCTGATTTGACAACTTTCTCCTTTCTTTTATAACAACTATTGAAAAATATTAAAAATTAATATTAGTCTGAATTGTTTAAATATAACACATTGAGTAAGAATACTTACGTTCTACGCAATTAAAGAAGTTAGTTGTCTTCATAACTTTCTTCGTATTACTCTTCTTAATAGCAGTGTACTGGTTTGCAACTTCTTTAGACAAGAACATTTTTAACATGTTGACAATACTCTTTGATATAGTCAATGCTGGGTCCAAACCGGTTTGTAATACTGTGCACTGTAAAAAATATATATTTAAATATCTTCTATCCTTATTATTTAATTTTGAAAAAAATCGTTCAGATAATTACCACGTCATCTTTTAAATCAGTATTTTGTTTTTAAATTTTCATTGAAAACTTCAAATTCTTCAACTTTTACAAATGGCAAACGATATTTGTATTTTTCGCCTATCTGTTGTACACAACCAACAAAGGCTTTCACTGGCTTTTTTTGTGATTGAATATCTTGCTTTATTTCTTTAATATGCTGTTTAATTTCTGCAAATGTCATTTTGCATTCTTGCTAAATAATCTGAAAAGATTATGAGCACATTAAATGATCAGTTCAGGTATACATTATATGAATATTTAAGAATACATGTAAGATCATTACCAATCAATATATTTTCTACATCACAATTTGCTGTGTCAAATACTCCCCTTTCATTGTCCGCTGCGAAAAAAGAAATATCTATAAGATACATATAATATCTAAGTACGTGATAGGTTTGTATAGTGTGGAAAGTTGTCAGCGCTGAGAGTCACGAATACAAAAACACCTAAATATTCAACTGATACTTAGGTTTCATTCCAGAATACCATATATATATAATATATATATATATATATTATAATATATATATAATATGAAACTATTCATAATATTTAGTTTAGATTCTGTTGTGAATCTCACTTTTACCTTTGGCAGAATTTGTAACACTGCGAAAGAGAAGAAACAGTAGACAAGTTGCTCGCAGAGCCCATTTTACTTAGACTTTGATGATTCTTCATGTTCATGGTTGTATATTTAGCATATTCATCTGAGTTATGATCTAAATACAAATCTAAATATTAAACAACAAATAATTGTATAGATTCATTAATTCATTTTTATGAAATTTTGATAAGAATATTTCAATTTATGAATTCAAAAGAAAACAGTATTTTACTTTTCTTTGCTCCAGAACTTTTCTCTGTTTTGTTTCAATTGGATCAATTCATCCTCAGTATTACTAGAGTCCATGGTATTTGATCTTGTTAAATTTTGATCTTTTCTTGTTGTAGAAGAAACTATATTAAAAAAAGGAAAAAAATTATAAAATTATTTTTACATTTTTCTATCTTATAGTTCATTATCATAGCCCAGAACCCTTTTAATGTCAAGTGGCTTGCCACTTAATAATTTATTTACATAACCTTGATCACAATAAACTATTGTAAATATTCAATTTAGACTATAGCCATTTTTTTATTCAAATCGTAAAAGGGCAGCTCTATTACCTGTTGGTAATTTTGTGACGTTGTGAAAAGGAGGAATATCAGTTGAGTTGCTCGCAGAGCAGTTTTTTCCCAGGCTACAATCCTTTTTCGTGTACTTGGGTGTATTTCCAGATTCATTTGATTCATGTTTCTGTGGTATGGCTATAGATTCATCAATTTTTTACGTTTCTTTGCTTCAAAGCATTTATCGTTTCTTTGCACTTTCTCTTGCATCAATCCATCCATAATGTTATAAGGACTACGGTATCTGATCTTTCGCAATTTATGATTTTTCTTGTAGTATAAGCTATTGAAAAAAGAAAGAAGTTATATAGTTACTTGTAATAGTATTCATTTTGATATGTAATTAATTACCTTGAGCAGAAGTAGAAGCAAACGCAGGATTATTCTTCATCGAGTTAGAAATCTCTCTCAAATTGTTTTGCTTAATCTTTTTTGCTGCTCTAGCTTCTACTTCAGTAGAGCTTTCGCCGGATTCAAGGGTCATGACTGACTCTTCTTCTTGTAGTTGAGAAGCTTTAGTTAAAGCTTCAGCTATATGTTTCTGTAGGTGGAAAGTATCAAAAATATAAATGTATAGCAATCAGAAAATAATCATTCTCATCTGATACAAATAGTTGATAGTATACATGTCAACTTACTTGCTCTGCCTTTTAGATTGACAGTATACTTTTTCCAAGTATCGGGTGGATCTTGTAACGAAGAAAGCATTCGGTCAAATATTTCTGATGTTTCTTCATTGTACGGAGGAGATGGAAATATACCCAGGCTTTTCTATTCACTTCGTTATAACCTAACCATTTAGTGGCAACTATATCTATTTTTTTCTTCTTCGGTTTTGGTCCTCTATTTATGAATTCTACAAGATGAAACGGATGAGGTTCCTCGATACTTGTTGAAGCTTGTGAATCATGATTTCAATTCCTATGAATATAAATAATGCATTAGTTTCCACTCATATGCTAATTTCTAACCTCAAAATTCAATTGATCGATTGGTGGTTAGTGAAAATATGCAAGTTTCTCATATTATGAATTATCATAACATCGGAATGCCGATTGCTTAACTAATAATCATATCTAATCAATATATAATCAATATAAATACCTCAGAAAATAAAGGGACACGTACAGGCGGAAAACACTGTCCAAGATGCCTGACACTGTCCAGGAAGTTTTAAACAAATTCTTTTCTACACTCGCGAGAATTTGAATGCCACGGGGCCAGGGTGCCATACTTATGCACAAAAATTTTAGGTTGGTAGCACGCGGAGAGCAGTCAGCGCCAATATATATTTATATATATCTGGAGAAAGAGAGACAGCATTGGAGAGCATCAGCCTTAGTATTGATCATTGACATTATAAAATAAGCCACCGCGATAACCTCAGCATTTGAATTAATATTCACATCTGATAATTCTATGGAAAATCGTGTATCCATCTTTCTCTATATGGGCTGCTGTCTGAGATGTTAAATCGATTGATTGAACAATGGACTAAGCTAACCTCCAATTTACAACAAGCTGGTAAGTATATTTTTTCTAATGCTTATTTTTTTTTCATACTTCCAAATTTTATGAAGTAAATGATTGAAAATTTTCATGACAGATAAATGGAAGTAGTTGGAGTCTCAAAGTTGGGTCATCGAAACAAGTTGATGACAAATTCAATGCAAATTCCACAACATGATTGCAGATTCCATGGAGAATGACCGTGTCAATTTCACTCCAATTACAATACTCTCAAGTGAAAATGACACTCATGAAGTGAAAAGAAAATCCACCAAGCCTACAAGATGTTATGACAAGATCTAACCAATTGAAAATGAAAAACAACAGGTTTGAGTCTTTCAACGACATCACTGTCACCAGTCCTGACACTCAAATTGTTCATTAGAGCTTCTACTTGAATAAGAAGAACACGGAGATAAACGTGGGCTATGTCTGTAGTATTTGCTTCAGCACAGACTCGTGGACTTACTGACAACTTTGGCTTGTACGCGACTGGTGTGTTTATCCTTCTTGAGAAGATTGCCAACTAGTTTCATGAGCATACTCTACTGTATCATGCTTCCAATCGTGGACCTATTAGTAGGCTCATAGCATGTGCAATGGGAGTCTCACCTGTCCAATTGAAAATGTCGACTACAGTCCTGGACTATGTCTTAAGTATACGCTTCAGCACAGACTCTTGGACTTACTAGCAACTCTGGCTTGTACAAGAATGGTGTGTTTATCCTTCTTAAGAAAATTGCCACCTAGTTTCATGAGCATACTCTAGTGTATCATGCTTCCAATCGAGGACCCGTTCAAAGACTGCTCATGTTTTTCATTTCGCCAGTGCCCACATGTTACAAATATAGTTTATAATGTGCAGCAGGAAAGTGGAATTCTACAAGTGACTGAAAAGTCAGATATTGAAAAGGTTATGTACTATCTTGCAAGAAAAATTAATAAGACCAATCACCTATTGAAACCATTGAATACTCAGGTTAGTTGGTAAATCCTTATTTGTTCAAATCTAGGAAGATACAAAATTTTTCATGTTACCATGAGAAATTTTTTTGCAGAAATGAAAATGTATAAAGTACTTGATAATTCAACAAATATTTCTTTTCAGGCATAAGCATTGACTAAGTATCCAATTTGAAGATCCAAAAGGAAGTGAGCCGCTCAAACAGAAGCAGAACAATTTAACTAGATCAAATTATTTTCTCAATCAAGCTAATCTTCATGACATCATGATTTTGTAATGATGTGATATTCATAAACACACAGTGTATGCTGTTTTCAATAAAGCGTAAGGATTAGAGTGACTCGCATATTTGCATATTTTCATCAATGTCTTCTTTTTAATCAAACATGATCTTTTTTCAGTTCACTAACTAAAGTTGCAATTTTCGGTAGATTTATTTATTGATTTCCTATAATATTTGGTTCAACTATGAATCAAAAGTCGTTATAAGCCTATCTTAATCAAACTATTTACTAGCTAATATTTATAGCTATTAAATAGTTGTATAAGATATTTTATAAGAATCTAAAAAGAAACCACTTTATGCCGATAAAAAATAGTTACAAAAATGGTATTATATTATGCTTGAGAACATTATAGATAATATCTATTTATTAGCTTATTCTGCTAGTCCATTTTTGAACCATTTTTATAGTCATAATCTAATGTTCAATCTATTTTTTATTTCGCGATTTCTACCAGTTGCAGTTCACGCAATATGAAGTCAATTACATGAGTTAATATTTATTCATAGTACCAAACAAAGTGAAATACATCATTTTCTTGATGAAATTATGAAAATTATGTGAATTTCAGACAAATCAAGGCACATATGTATATCTATATATAGCTGCCTCAGTCTAAAGTCATAAAAAGTCCTATAACAAGGCGGCGCTGGAACTCCAAACTCAACCGGTAGCTTGATCCAGTGTCAGGGAAAATATCTGTAGAGTTTGGCTGAAATTGATGACCCGAAGGCATGATATCCTCACTGTGAACTTCATCGTGGACCTGATATGTTGGAACTAACAAGAAGGGATTGTGATATTGCAGATTTGAACAATTAATTGCAGGAGATATTGGAATTTCTCCAAAAAATGTATGAGACTATTTTCAAGCTATCGAACAAAGGTTTGTATGTATAACTTGAAAGGTCAAAAATAAGTGGGTGAACATAGCCAAACTGGTTTGAAACATGTTTAATTAATAGTGTAGCCTATCCGGATGGAGGATTCTGGTGTCAAACAATTTTTTTTATAATCTTTGTAGTATTCAGCATAATTCTTGTTCTCAACTTTTTTTCATTTTCACACATATACAAGATTATTTGGGCTCTCAAAATTGAGAAAAAAGTTAAATTTTGAATAATTCAGGTTTTGAGTGCACAGACTAACTTCCACATATATGCACCTAAAAATCTGAAAAAAATTTTGAGTATTCTGGGGATGGATACCAATCAATTTGTCAATGCAGAATTTCGAACAAAATTTTTGACCATGCTCACTTGACGTGGAACGTCCCATGTATATACGTATATATACGTATGTGTCTATACATATGAGAATATATATATATATATATATATATATATATATATATATCCTCTTTCGTCGGATTCGCCACTCAATTTATCAATTACATAATTAAGGGCGATATTAGATTAAAAAATTGTTCTTTGAGATATCAACAGTTTTATGTTTTTTTTTCTGGAAAAACTTAAAAATGTTGGAAATCTTAATATTTCATCCGAAAGCTGAGAGAAAACTACATGGATTTCATATCCGACATGTCGGTATATTATAGTGTCGACAACAAACGTCGAAGACGCGAGGTTTTAGATTACGTTAAATGCCCTATATATATATTTAGTTTGATATTGAGTGATATATTTTAGAATTGGCCCAAAATTTCTCAGTACTCCGTTCATTTTTTAGTACTCCATGGTACTCCCTATATTCTTGAGGGGTTACGCACCAGCAAATCTCTCACGATTTCTCCGATTTCCCGAGATTTCTTGGGTTTCCTGGGATTTCTCGGATTTTCTGTGATTTCAGAATCATAGCTGTATTCAATATTTTATATTTTTTCGGAGATTCTTAGGAAATTTCTAATTATATAAGTATAAGTCTATACGTTTTTCAAATTATTTAAGAGCTGGACACATGAATTCTCGTAAAATCAGATAATATTTCGATGTAATGGTTTTATTATTATGAAGTACATTTATTTATTTCATTATTATGAATATTAAGGTAACTGCAACCAATTTGGCACGTTTGTTAGATTTCGTATTTCCTGTGCTCTCTGAGCATCAGTCGGGTATTTGAAGAAAATTTTCGTACCTTCCCTGCCTATTTAGCTCTTAAAACCACTCTTCTACGACACTTTGAAGTTTCACTTACTAATTGTTTCACCCTCTACTTATTTACTATTCTCACTCAAGCTCAAAAATCAGGTGTAAATAATTTTATCTCTAAGTTTCATGACTCTTTTCGTGTAAAAATATCTCATCTTTCGATGGTCACATCAAATTTGCCAAAACTTGAACTATTTTCTATCCTACTTAAAATGATCCTTTTCGCATGAAAAAAATTGAAGCGAATTTGGCACGATTTTTGATATTTTCTATTTTGAGCGTTTTAACCGTTCTAGCGGCGCATAAAGGCGCTCGGATGCGCCACCCCTAAGGGTTTTTCGCGAATTTGACTATGATAAATTTGGAATTTTGAAGTTCATCAAACAGTATCTTAAAGCTCAGATCAATATGTTTCAGAAACCATTTTTAAAGTTATCATCCAACCACTTGAACCTATTAGAAATTGCAATTTAAAAAAAAACGCAATGAAGCCAAATGCACAGGGATGGTCAAATTGGCATTGGAATAAACTCTCAATCATTTCTCAATTGATATTTATACAAAACTTTTAACATTCAAGTCAAAAATACATATCTAAATCATCGTAATGTCTATAAAAACATTCAATGATTTTACTCAGTCTTTCGATTTATAATCACATAAAGGGCCACGTTGGCTCCGGTTTTCGTGTTACAACTTGTTTTCAGTTCTTTCTGTATGAAAACGTGGAAATTAGAAAAAGCAACTATACCAGTGGAAAGCTGAGGAAAAACTACAACGACAACATATCCCTCGTTATTAAGATATTGTTCATACAGAGTCAAAAAAGAGCATAGAAAACTTTGAGATTTTAGTGCGACGGCCGTGCACAGTTCGTATATATGTATATGCACGCATATACATATATACATATGAATGTAAACACGCTCGAGTCGACCATGCGCCTGCTTCGCCGACTCTGCACCGACTCGACGCGCCGGCTGATCGGCCGCCGCGGCGGCTCCCACTCCGCCAGCCCGGCCGTCTGCCATCTCCATGAAAAAAATCAGCCATTTTATTTGTGAATTATTTAGAACCACTCGAAATGGCATACGATTTTGTGATCGCAGCTCGGAAAATCTTATATCTTACTATTATGTAAAGAGGAAGCCGTTTTTTTTTTGTTCGCATTTGGCTCCAAAACTTACTGAATCGAATGTTACCAAATTTTGACAGTAGCTTCATTGCACACGCCAGATGGTTATAGGCTATGCAAAACGTTCAAAAATACATTATTTAAATGAATAAATAAATAGTCGAACTACTACTTCTTGGCGTATTAACCGCAGAACCCCCGAATGGCAGGCACGGCGCCTGCGCGGAAAGTAGTCCCTCCACCCGCCGACCCAGGCTACAGCGACGGGCTTCGCGCCTTCTCCACTAGGCGGCTGAGCGCTATCCGCAAGAGAGTTGAGCTGCTTCACTTATAAGTAGAGCATGAAAGTGCATAGATATTGTCTCTCCCTTTGGAGAAAATTTCTCGCATATATATATGTATATATTATGCCGAAAACACGATTGAGCGGATTGGGTCGTCAGACTCGGTCTGCAAATCGAATGTCAGTATATCGTAGAGCAGTCCCAGAGCAAACCAGAGTCCATGTGGCAGGTTACAGAACTGCTTTTGAATATAATTGTTTTTTTAATTATATTGATTCAAAAGATGTGCAAATTGGTTCAATGGATAAAATATGCAATCATTGCTTTGCCAAAAAATGGAATGATGAAGCCGCAGGCATGTGTTGTGCAGGAGGCAAAGTTTCTCTTTTACAACTTGAGGAACCTCCAGAACCTCTTAAAAGTATAATTTTGGGATTCCATCCACTATCAGAAAATTTTCTCAACAATTCGAGAAAATACAATACGTTATTCCAGATGACTTCTTTCGGTGCAAAACAAATCGTAGAAGAGAATTTTATGCCTACGTTCAAGATCCAAGGACAAGTTTGTCATCGTATTGGAAGTCTATTGCCTACTTCTGGCGGAGAATCCGCAATTTTTACGATTTATTTCGTTCTGAAGCTGACCAGCTTTCGCTTCGTTCTAATATTGTCCCAGATTTGAACAGAAACCTGGTGAAAACTTTGCAAAACTGCTTGCTAGAAAATAATAATTTGATCAGAAGTTTTAAGTACAATTTAGAAAATACACCAATACATGATCATAAGCTCATTATTCACGCTGATCGTGTACCAACAAATCAACACAGAGGTCGTTACAATGCTCCAACTACGAACGAAGTGGCTGTACTGTTGGTAGATGAAGACAAAGGCCCAAGAGACATTATCTTGCATTGTCGAAATGATCAATTAAAACGAGTCTCAGAACTTCATCGTTCTCAGTAACAAATGAAATTCTATGTTTATGAGATACAAATTTTGTTGTTCCCAATTACACGTATCGCGGGCGAAGCCGCGACGGGGGATGCTAGTTATCTATATTATAATATAATAAGTTAATCCTCCCGGAAAATTCATGCTAAAAAAGATGAATGAAGGAGTCGACGCACATAAATACTTATAAGATCGATCGAAAGGAAATCACCGGCGTTTCATAGAAATGTAAAAATGCAGCTTGCGTTTTTTTTTTCTCAGCCAATATACCATTATAATATATGAATAATTAAAAAAAATCCATGAATCAGCGCGGTGATGAAAATTCTGATAATACGGATCGATAGAGCTGTTTACGTACGTACGTACTCGAAAATTGAAGTTTTAATTTGTTATTTCTATATATTGAGAAAAATATGTGAAATTACAATATGGTGCGATTCCAAGTGTGAACGATCAAAAGATCATTGAATGAGCTTTTATATCTATTATTGGAACTTTGAAAAAAATTAATTTTTTTTGTTAACTACCTACTCATTCTAAGATTCCATTCTATGTATTTTTTACGTCGGAAAATTGTAGGATGTGCGCCACGTATCCTTTTTGCGGGCAGATCACACATGTGTCTTTCTTCGCGGACAGATTACGATATTTGTCTGATCATATTATGTATTCTGGAGTACTCTGGAATATAAAAAAATGTTATATGGAGAAATAACATTTTTGGATGAAATCGTTAACGATGAACTTTACGAACTTCAACATCATTCACAAACGCTAATAAATATAAAAAGTTGAATATAATTTATTTTCCCAACCGTGAAGATGGTATGAATAGAAACATACAATATTTTTCATAATTGTGGGCATAATTTTTTTTAATTTAAAGTTCATTACATTATAACGCATAAAATCGGGGAATAGCAACACTGTTCTGCAGAGGATATAGCGCATGCCTATATATGGCATGCGCTGCCTACAGTGTTTCGTTATTTGTTTGTCAACATCAGTTTCACTTTGATTTATCCTGAATCCGAAATTCACTTTGCCTTTGCCGTTACAAGACTTTCAGTTACTGATAGAACTTTCAGTAGCTCCGTAACATCCGAAACTAAAGGATCGCCTCGCTGGAGAGTATTGTAAGTATTATTTATCTTATTAGACTAACTAATTTCCGCTTACCCCGAATATACTAACGAATATCATCGAGCATGCTGTAAACGTTTTTAATTAAAACAAACAAAAACAAAGAAACCGGTATCTTCAACTAATATTTCCTAAACAAAGTAATTAATGAGAATTGTTACTTGATTTCATAAATTTATTCGTGACATTTACTTATTTTGTTGTCCTTCCTATATATCGTTATGCATGATTCGCTGTCAAGTGATTGAGTGAGGGAGAAAAATCAAATAATCTTAAAAATCAATGTCCAGCCATTGTAGGGGAATTTTTCAAAATTTCTTCAGGCCCATTTTTCTATATTTTCTTGCCATGCTGTCAGAGGCACAAAGTTGCGGCACAAATAGCTATGTTGCATCTCAATTTACACCCATTAAATTACTTCTGAGCAACTGAGTGATGGAAAAATTTTTTTCTGGAAATCACCCAAAGTTACAAAACTAATATGTACAAGTTTATAATCATACACACTACAGTACTGTAAATCCAGCAGCAATTTATTTAGATCACCCAAATATAATATTAGACCCACCAAAAGTAAGCTTAATATCTTATAATAGTATCTTGACTACTCCCAGACTGGAGAAATTGTCAAAATTCTCATGAATAAATAATATATGGGAAACTAGCCAGAATCACTCACTCGCTATCGCTCGCTCGTGTCTTTCATTTGCTCTATCAAGAATAAAGGAAAATAATGAAATTTTTATTGGAATTATTGGTGAATAATTCAAAGTATCTACGGACGCTTTTACATCGACATGTATCTCACCTCTAGGCTATCAAAAATAAGGTGCCGATGTCTGATTTGAGATGTCAATTTCAATTTACCTCATACCAAAGCTTTGTCTTTGAGGAAGTAAAATAACATAATCAGAAATAGATTTTGTTATGATCATGAATTTTCGTCAAACCTCAAGAAATATCAATGGAAATAAATATAATTTCTACTATATTGCATCTTATTACTATATTGCAACTTAATAACTTTCGCCATGAAAACATGCAAATTTGTCATAAAATTAACGCCCACGCATCGACATTTTTCCATTTTTCACGATGGAAACGGGGAGCGCTCAATCAGCTATATCTATTCGTCAGATCAGAATTTCCGTCACGACGCTGATTCGTAGATTTTTTAACGATCTATGTTGCTCAACTTGTTGAAAGTCAGTTTGCACATATTTCTCGCACACGCATCGATTTTTCCAAGATTCTTCATTTCTTTCAAATATCAAGTATTTTTTTCAGACGAATTCTAACTTTTTACAAATTGAAACACCGAATTTTAAGTACATACTTCACGCCCATGCATCAATATTTTCAATTTTTTCACGATGAATAATTGAAGCGCTCAATGAGCTCTAACAATCCCTCTAATCAATATTTACATCGAGACGCTGTTTCTTAAATTTTTTTAACGGATTATGCGGTACAACTTGAAAAAAATCAGTTTTTTCCATATTTCATGGCCACGCATGAATTTCTCTTAAATTCTCGCCATGGATATGAAAGCCCATTCCATGTTCTTTCGATCGATCATACTCAAAATCGAACAAGACTCTAATCTCACGTTTTTTTCTGAATGCATAAAAATTACATAGTAAACCCCCATTTTTCAATGACATACTCCCCGCCCACGCATCGACATCTTTAGATTTTTCACGATGAATAATTGAAGCGCTCAATGAGCTCTATCGATACCCCTAATCAGAATTTTCATCACGACGCTGTTTCATAGATTTTTTTAACGGTTTATGCGGCATAAGTTGACAAAAGTCAGTTTTTCCCATATTTCACGCCCACGCATCATTTTTTCCAAAATTCTCACCATAGAATAGGAAAGATCTTCGATTGATCTATAAATCAGTGAAACTCAAATTTGCACCATACAACTATTTTACAGTTTTTTCCAATGGTTTATCGGATACCAAAAAAAACGCAAATTGATTTTTACCATTTTTGACGCCCACGCATCGTTTTTTTCGTAAATTTCAATGTGGAACATGATACCGCAGGCAATTTCCTTTCGATCCGTCTCATTTGTTTCCATGGAAGTCAACTCCTTTATTGAAAAATCTTTCCATGAAATTTCCTAGAGGATTAACTTTATAGTATAGTATAGATAGATATAGGAGATTCTCTGTGGGATTGAACATGAACAAATTTAATTTGGCTCAAAATTTTTTTTCAAGTTCTAGGGCATCGTGCCGAATTCCCAGAATTTTTTCAGATTTTTTCGAGCACTTTAACCCTGCTTCATAAATAGGCAAAGTTGCTGATTTTGCTGTTTTTGCATTTTCAGAGGCATTTGTAACCTTAATTTACACCCTGAAAATGACCTCTGAGGCAAAAATGAATGGGACACTTTTTTCTGCAAATTGCCTGAATTTTATGCAAAAATTATTTCCAAGGTCATTGGAGCACATTAAGTACTCCACATTACCAATTGGAGCCTCTATTTTTGAACCCTGGGAGTTCGCTCGTCAAGCCCCACACCATATGGGTACTAAAAGTTGTCCCAACTCATACCACATACAGCCTATATAGTGAAAAAATGGGCTTGGACTCTGGAAGCTCCCAAAAAATTAATATATTAGCTAAAATAGGGGTAAAAACAGGCTAAAATGACCATTCAAGGGGAGCCTTGTACCGCCAACACTTCCAATTTTTGCAAACACTTGTCTGTGGTATTATTACAATTATCCACTGTAAGAACTCACATTCTATCATACTAATACATATCCTGAGTTGTCAATATCATATTTATATAGATCAAGCATTACTATACTACTTGACGCCACCTAACTTTCAGTAGTTACATGTATTGATGGTCAATATATTGTCTCTATTGTGTTAAAATGTACAAGAAACTACTAATAAAGTACATTGTCATGAATTGCATTCACTCGATAAGAAAGATTAATCCAAAAAGTAAATTGTAAGCAAACTACAACTTCAAGTTATTTACTCATGAAAATAGATAATATGAATCAATCCACTTGAAAGTAAGATCACTAGATGCGCAATTTAATAGCGAATTCAAATATATATAGTTTGCCTGTGTTTAAATGACTTCATAAACCACTTTGTGAACGTTATACTTGCCTATACTGGAGACTTGTACGACCCATGTATGGCACAGGTTAGGTTACCGACCATAAACTTTTAGACATGCAAAGCTACTTTGGAAGCTCCAAAACCATTTCTAGACAGACGGTGCCCGAAGGTTGACATATGTGTCACGATCTCCAACAAGCATCATCGCTTTACAATTGTCAAATACTGTTTGAAGCTGATCAGTGCCGAACTGCTGAGTAGCAACTGTCATCAGCTGACTATACTGCTGGGTACAACTGCAGGGTACAACTAGTCCTGGAGCTAGCCCCCTTCCCGTTGGAGGAGGTCCCCGGTAGATAGATAGTGAATCTTATGTATTTTTTCCCGTAGAATCCGTTGGTTTGAAGTCTGTAAAACCCATACAATTCGTTTAAACCGCGATTGTTTAAACAAATAAGAAAATAACACTTTTTTGGTTCGAAAAAATTTTTTTCTTAAAATTTAGCTCATTTTGAAAAGAAAAGTTTCTATGCACCATCCATGAATAATGCTTGTATCTGCAGTTATAAATTATCACAAGTTGAAAAATAACACTTTTCGGTAGTCTTTCTTGCTCTGCCATGGCAACAACAATAGAATATTCATGAATCTGAAGGTGTTTTCTAATGCAGTTTTTGATGTAGAATCCAAATATAAACTTGGTTTTTCCAAAAACAGCGAGGAAAGCCGAACAATCAATGATTCATCTTGCCATGTTTTAGCTCATTATACGCTTGACTCCCGCTACTGGACTAATGCACTGAATATCATACCCATGGGCTAATCATGAATAAACGAATGTTTTCTCGTGTATTTTTTCCCGTAGAATCCGAATTTGTCGGTTTGGGGTCTGTAAAAGCTATACAATTTGTTTAAAACACGATTGTCCAAACAAATTAAAAAATAACACTTCTTTGGTTCGGAAATATTTTTTTCTTAAAATTTAGCTCATTCTAAGAAGAAAAGTTCCCATGCACCATCCATGAATAATGTTCATATCGAAAGTTATTAATTATTTTATGTTTTAGAAAAAACATCTCGGCAATTTTTGTTGCTTTACAGCTGTCGTGTAAAAAACAAAAAAAAATGTTGGCTATGAGGTTCGGGATGATTTACTTTTGCCTGAAAAGCCAAAGATTTTGATACCATCGACTGATGAATTTGTCTCTGAATGTACTTGCCGCGTATGTGTACGAGCTACATGCTGTTGTGTACGTACCCAAATATCATGCTGCTCATTTTGTGCATGTAAAAAAAAAGAATTCGTGTCAAAATAAGTTTGCCCCGCAGATTTAAATATTCTTTCTTAATGTTAAAATAAATGGAGTTAAAACTAACAGTACTTCTGTTCATGAATTGTCCAAAACGATTCAGACAAAACATTCAACCTGTATATACTGGTATTCTCTATCTATGCCAGCTCTAGAGTAATAAAAAACGCCGAGAGAAGTGGTATTTTTTGATTTGAATTAATTTATAACTTTTTATGTAAGCATTCTCCAACAATAGTGCATGTGTACTTTCTTCTGTCTATGAGCTGAATTTTGAAAAAAAAAATTCTGAACAAAACCTAGTCAGTTTATTATTTGTTTAAACAATTGGATTCTAGACCAATTATACCACTTTTAAAGACTTTTAACTAACAAATTCAAATTCTACGGAAGAAAATACACAAGAAAACATCCGTTTATTCATAATTAGCCCATGGGTATGATATTCAGTGCATTAGTCCAGTAGCGGAAGTCAAGCGTATAATGAGCTAAAACATGGCAAGATGAATCATTGATTGTTCGGCTTTCCTCGCTGTTTTTGGAAAAACCAAGTTTATATTTGGATTCTACATTAAAAACTGCATTAGAAAACACCTTCAGATTCATGAATATTCTATTGTTGTTGCCATGGCAGAGCAACAAAGACCACCGAAAAGTGGTCTTTTTCAACTTTAGATAATTTATAACTTTAGATACAAGTATTATTCATTTTGAATATTTCGTAAATTTTGATATGCTCAATACAATGGCGGAATCGCAATATTGCTATATCCCGGGTGCGGTGTCTATATATCGACGGGCCTTACGAAGAAAATAACATTTCAAATCTCCGACGAAAGAAAGCACATTTCTACCTTCCGGTGAAGAAAAGCACATTTTACAGTTTACGACGAAGAAAAACACTTTCGTTCTTTTTTCTTTTTCACTTTCGAAATCGTCTTTTGATGTATTATCGACCAGTATTTTTCATCACGAGTGTAGAAAACTACAGTTTAATGATCAACTTTTCGATACAAGTGATGGAAACTCAATTTCATACATCTTATCATTCAGTACACTACGATCTTTTATTATTTATCACTTTTGTGGCCTCATTCACTCGCCATACAGCCAGGGAATCCAAAAAAATTCAAAAATAGTCAGTACGATTTCTTCGTGGCTGGGAGGGAGAAAGAATCCATTTCAAAAGTTAGCTGAAGAAAGATCCATTTCGAACCTGCCGTCAAAAGAAGGGCCATTTCGAATAAAGGGGTCATAGAGAAAGATACATTCCAGATCGGGCGATATAGTAAGATCCATGATGATCAGCTGAAAGTTAACTCTTTACGTCAAACGATATTGTGTTGATGGTTTCTAAAGAAAATCGGTATACATATAGGTTTTTCGGATTGCTGATCAAGGAACCGGCCTCACATTATGAAAATTCAAATTAGAACATCCAAGACGGCGGACAGGAAATTTCCAAATTTAATGGATTTCAATAAAAATTCCCATACAAGGGTTTTTGGGTTGCTCTTTCTGAATCCAGTCTTAGATTTCGAAAAATTGAAATTAGAACATCTAAGATTGCGGAAGGAGAATTGGAAAACATACTGGATTTCAATAATATCTATACTATAATATAAAATTAATCCTCCCTAAAAATTTATGTAAAGAAAAATCTATGCAGGAGTCAACGCATATGAAAACTGAACAGATCAATCAAAAGGAAATCACCGGCGCTTCCATTCTCCTTATTTAAAAATTTAAAAACACTGATGCGTGGGCGTGAAGTATTTACTTGAAAATGGGTAGTTTTTACGATTTTTATGCTTTCAGAGAAACACGTGAAATTATGATATGGTGCGATTCTGAGTATGTCCGATCGAAAGAACATCGAACGGGCTTTCATATCCAAGATCAATACATCGAAAAAAATTGATGCGTGGGCGTGAAATTCGGGTTATTTATACGCCCCCACAGTATCAATTTTTCCAACACGTAGCCAGTTCAAATTGTAGCTCTTGACCTCTTCTTCTGAGCCATTATACCGAATATTCTTTAAATCATCATTTTCCAAGTATCTTATTACTTCAAAATCTTTCGTATGACAAAAATTCGGCTACACATGATTTTCCACAATATAGATCACGCCCACGCGTCAATTTTTTTGGATTTTTCACCTTAGATTATGAAAATGCTCGGTCTCCTCTATCGATTTGCCAGACCCGATTTAAAAATACTCCAACGAAACATGGTTTCCAAGAGCAAAATATGGAAATCATAATTTGTGTACGGATTAATTTTAATATAATGTAGAAGAGTTTTTGAGAATAGATACAGAGAATATTATAGGCAATTCTACCAATTAGGGCGATTCTGCATGGAAAAAAAGGAAAATAAATTTGTAAGCACGTTCTTGAAAATTTTATGTGGTAGAGGAAACCCCGAGAATGAGTGTGCACGACTTCCACATTCTGCTAAAAAAGTTATGCGTAAAAAACTAAAAAAATTTTTTTCTTTAATTTAATGAATATGTTTTTTAGGCATCAACCAAGAATGAATCCATTCAAGACAAAACTTGTAAGTTATTGAAGATTAATTAGTTATAAGGTATTATGACATTTTTTTTATATACTACATACTCAATTCAAATTTTCAGTCACATGGTCAAGAGTGGAACGAATACCAGGTAAGGTATATTTTTTGTATACTCATTATAAAAATGACATGAATTATAAATATTTTAAATCACTTGCAGCGCTATAACTTTAGCCAGCTGATAAAGTTATCAGAATGGGGGAAGCAGAAGAAAGTTAGCCTAAAGGTTTGGATCTTCCCTTACCAGTCTTTAACTTTTTTTTAGAAACATGTTTTTATTTAGTTATTTATATTTAGACATTGCGACTGAAGATGGCTGCGTTAACCGTTGACCCAATTTCCGTTGTACAGCCTAAAGGTGAGGTTCATGAAATGATTGTTTTCCACAAAGGGATTCCAATCGAAGTAGTGACCAAAAACCTATGTGATGGCCAGTACACCAACGGAAAAGTCCATGTCGTAAGTTTTCACATTTAACAATATTGCAAATTCTCTTAAAAGCAGTAATTTTAGATACATATTCATATGAAATAATTTTATTTTTCATACAGTTCCAAGGAGCTACCAAGCCCTTGAGTGAAGAAGACGCAAGGACAGAGTTTCTAAGGATCGTAGCATTGCCGAACATCGAAATCGATGATCTCTCGTTACAAGAGACGGCTCTGCTAGGATTCCTTATAAACCCCAAGTGGGTCACCTGTCAGGAGGATTGGCGTCATAGCCCAGAAGAACTTCTGAAGATTTTTGAGGTGAGTTTTGATGCAGCTAAACTCATAAGGTTGGTTGTGCGCCGTCGGAGCGCTTGATCTGTTTCCGTAGCCTATGGATTGGACCTAGCTTCATCCAGATTTTATTATTTGTATTTTTAACTGTTGAACACGGATTTCGACAGTAAGCAAATGGAAAATATGCAGGAAAATTGTTCTTGTCATAGCAGGCGTAAAGTACTCGTTTTTGGTCATGTTTTCTGGACGTCAAATTTCTTATTAATTCCTAGGGCCGTTGATATTGTAAACAAGCATTACGTGCGTTGTTACCATCATAAACCGGAAGAATGAATCACTTAAATTGTTGCATACAGTTAGTTGTCTTAAGGGGTTACATATACCTTAAAATTAATGATTCTTGTACAACAGAAAAAAATAACCATTATCAATTTTTTTTTCAAAAAAATTTTTTTTCTAGATTCTGTACACTAATTTTAAACTTTTCCACAGAAAATATATCCCAAAAGTGCATTGGAATATTTTATATAGCTATATATCTGTATTAACTCTAATATCACACTTGTCGTAAGATCCAGCAAGCTGAGGTCCACGTATACCACTTTTGCCAAATAGATTATGTTTCTGACATCAATACTCATATCCGGAACCTCAGTCGCTAAGATCCAATCAAGTTTGACCACCCAAGTCTGTAGGCTTATCGAATACAATGATGAAAAATCAAGAAAACAGCTATTTCACTGGTTTGGTCACACGCTTATGGGGTCAAACTTGATTGGATCTTGGCGACTGAGGTTCCGGATATGAGTATTGATGTCACAAACACAATCCACTTTACAAAAGTTGTATACGTCAACCTCAGCTCTTTGGATCTTACGGCAAGTACATCACATATGTCAAAATCACAGTTTTGAGAAAAACACATTTTAAAGTTTAATTTCATGAACAAATCACAGTCACTTATGATATCACATAACTTCACTACTGAAATTGCTCCTTAGTATGCCCCTGCTTGATAGGAATGATCAGACACTCCATGCCTGAGTCTTCTTCTCAGCGTGCGAGCTTGGAGAGTTGATGCCTCCACTCGACTATCCATTACACGAATCCTAGTTTCATTCTTCTTGGCAGAATAGAGACTAGCACTCGTACCAGGAACAATACCTAACGCACTCATCACATCTAGAATAACATTAGCACCATCATTACAACTTGCCACTGGGGAACTTCTATTTTTTTTCTTCTGTGCTGATCTTAGCCTTCAAAACAAAAAAATGAAATCATGAATAAATTTTTGTCTTCAATATTTATTCAAACAATTATGAATTCAAACAGATACTTACTACTAATGACTCAGCAACATGAACTATTCTCTTTTATACTTCTATTTTTATTTTGAGAAAATGAGAGGTTAACTCCAAAATAGCCGGTAGTTGATAATCAAAACAAACTTGAGAGTAAGGGCTATTCCACACTCATGGTTCAGTTTCACACATGAATTTTGAAGGTCTGTTCACATAAAGTATTGTCATTCTTACACTAAAAATGGCGGCACATATCGCTTTGACCGAAAATAGTCAAGACCTTGCCGCGGGAAACACAAAACATTGGCACTCGAGTCATTCATTGCGAATTATATTAAATAAATGTTCTATAGGCTCATGCTTTGTGATAATTTGAATCATGATTGGCAATAGGTAGAAAATTTTTTTTTACAGTTGAATATTGTTTTTTTTTGATAATTAAGCATTATAAAATTGATATAAAATATTTTTCTGCAGAGAAAAAAAATTAAATCAGCGTTGTTATTGAAAATCATCATTTTTGGCGGTTTTTGCCTCAAAACATGACTTGAGTTAATCTCGCATAACTTTTTAAGGACGCCGAATTTTTGAAAACGGGTTTTGGCATTCGAAAGAGGAGATCCAAATACATAAAAAAACATGGAAAAAAAAAATCGATTTTTTTCAATTTTAAGGTGTATGTAACCCCTTAAGACGTGAACCGGATTAGATTTTCATAAAAATACGTTGTTAATTTTCGCTACAACTGTTTATAACGTGTTTCTGTGAAGTTCCCCATGATTACTCATAAATGCTCTTTGAGGTAGGATTATTTAGGAGTATTGTTGAGAATCAACAATTTATTTTCCTGAAATGTTTTTACATAACATTCAGTAGTCACATGTGTTTCACTAAAGAATAACGTTGTCTTTTTTCCATATTTTTTAGGGTACTTCAGGTTTGTCAGTACCAATGGGGGCCCACACAGTTCATGTTCATGAAACGGTCGACTCCGCCTTGGAAAAAGTGGCTAATAACAAGGTGAAAGCGCCGTACATCATGAACATGGCCTGTGAAGTCCTTGGTGTACAGTCATTCCTGAAGGACGTGGGCATCTTTTTTGAAAAAGATGCTCACCTACCGGGGATCTCGGTACCCACGTGCTATCTCGCCGGTGATTGCTCGTTTACCGACATACATATTGAGGATGGTAATCTGGACAGTTGCAACGTCTGTCGATGGGGCATAAGCGGAGGTTGCAAAATCTGGATTCTCGTTGACCCTGCCGATTCTTGCACTGTCAGTAAATTCATGTCTGACATCCTTAATGTCTTGAGGGCTATCAATGTTGACACACTCGCCGAATGGTTCGAGAACTGTTCGATCCCTGAGCAACATAAAAGAATTTCTTTGTATATTGAGCTGCTAAGACTTCGTGGAGTTCGAGTCTCCACTGTTGTTCAGAGACCGGGCGATCTCATCTATATTCCACCTGGAGTTTTACACCAGGTGATAAATATAGGTATAACTTTCGCTGAGGCGGTCAATGTTGCTGGCCACTCGTGGGTTGCAGCCAACCACCTTTCAAGATACTGCAGATGTCAAGATCGGCAGGTGACTCATATCCACCACCGAGTGGATGCTGTGCCCTCTGCGTTTACCTCCATCGACAGATCGTTGTTAACTTGCAGTGAAGAAGGATGCATTTTCACAACGAGTAGTCAGGAAATGATGCAACACCATCAGAATTTTCATAAAACTGGTGTTCAGACTGGATTTCACTGCTCTGTCTGTCACATCTTTTTTATGGATGATTCCTCGCTGGGTAGGCACGTGGCGATTGCCCATCCATCATCTTCTGTCGAAGAAGAGAATCCTTCTGACAGTCAACCGCAGGTCCAGCCATCGGAAGCAGGTAAAATTTAAAAATCATTCGGTTCCACGAAAAGTATGAATTATTAGGCTTTTTTTCTTTTCATTAAAAATTAATGATTATTTATTATAATTACAGCTACTAATGTCGAGGCAAAGACATTCTGTTGTCACATATGTGATAATCGATTCAGCAAAAACTTCGGATTGAAGCGACACATCAGGGAAGTCCATGAAGGCAAGAACCCAGAATGCCCGGTGTGTCACGAAGTTGTTGGTCGATATCACATGGGCGAGCACAAAAAGACCCATTCTGGTAAGAATCAACTATAAATGCATTACTATAAAATTGTATGTTATGAGTGCATGGGATTGTTTCTCGATTTATTTAGCTCTGTAAATTGATATTCAACTTTTCATCGTCAATAATAATTAAAAAATTATCTAGCGTCTGATCTCGCTGCTGCTGCTGCAACTGCAACTGTGAAAAAGTTGACTTGTGGCGAATGCAGCAGCAAGTTCAGCAACACGGCGTCGCTGAATCGGCACGTGAAGGAGGTCCATAGAAAAGAGAAGATCGTCTGCCAAATTTGTGGGATTGAGGTCACTCGGCGGACGATCAAAAAACATAAACAAGACCACGCCAGGGAGTAGCGTAAGTTCAGATATAGTACCAAGCAAAAACGTACTTTTCGATCTACATTTCTTTTAACCCATTTACGCCAAAGCGTACCGTTTTTCTAAAAAACTTTCAACGCGATTATTTTCCATGTTATAGGAGCTAAAATCATTCTATATGTAAATATTCCGACGAATTTTATGCTATTTCAGAATCTGGGCTCAAAATTTAGATTGGACATCAAGAAAAAAATATATGGCTGATTTAAACATGAAAAACGTAAATATTTTACAAAATCCTAAGCTAATTTTTTGCTCGGAAACTATCGAGTTCAGTACAAAATGTCTAAGAACAAAACATCTTAAAATCGGTCGAAGAGTACACTCAAATTTTTTCATAATCTTTTGAGATGATTTTTGGTTTTTCAAAATGCAAAGAGTAGAATATGTTAACTTGGATAATTTTCATTCAGGAAACTAGCAATAATCTCTCGCTCGCTGTCGCTCGCTCGATTGTTTCGTGTAGATTTTAATTAAAAAATCTACAAAATATTCTATAATCTTGAATATTCAATTTAGTTTTAATAAGTTGTACTTTTAATTTATTGTAAATAGATATCAATCGACATCATGATGCATATATATTATAGCCCTCCATCTTCTCTTTCGATCCATCACACCACATGTTCTTCAAATCATCATTTTATGAGTTGTTTATCAGATAGAAAATTGGAGAAAAATGGTTTGCGGCAACGCGGCAAGTTTTCTATGACGTATATTACGCGCCCGCGTCCATTATTTTGGATACTTCGCCTCAGAATATGAAAGCGCTCATTTTCCTCTATAAATCTGCAAGATCATATTTTGAATAGATAACCCATTTATACTATTTTTTTAACGTTATCCTGGAATCAAACGTCGAATAATTGTTTTTATGGTCAATACGCCCCCACAGTATCTATTTTTCCAATACATAGCCAGTTCAAATTGTAGCTCTTGACCTCCTCTTCCGACCCATTATACCGAATATTGTCTAAATCATCATTTTCCAAGTTGTTTATTACTTCACAATCTTTCGTATGACGAAAATTCGGCTACACATGATTTTCAACAATATAGATCACGCCCACGCGTCTACTTTTTTTTATTTTTCACCTTAGATTATGAAATGATCGGTCTCCTCTATCGATTTGCCAGACCCGATTTCAAAATACTCTAACGAAACATTGTTTCCAAGAGCAAAGTATGGGAATCATAATTTGTGTACGGATTAATTTTAATATAATGTAGATTACTGAGTTTGGTAAGAATTTTTAAGAAAAAAAAAAGTATTATGATCGATCAAAGAATATTCTGAAATTTTTTCAAGAGAAAAATCTAATTTTTGGAATTGCCATTTCTTTGACATATTGAAAAACAAAAAATAATCTCTAAAGATTATGAAAAAATCAATTGTACTTTTCGACTAATTTTAAAATGTTTTTGTTCTTAGATATTTTGTGCTCTACTCGATAGTTTCCGAGCAAAAAATTAGCTTAGGTTTTAGTAAAATATTCACGTTCTTGCCGGCATATAGCAAAAATCATGGTAACAAAGTAACAAAAAATTCTCCGACAAACTACAACTATCGTGATCATCTCTGATCACAATTAGGGCATGGTTTTTTAGCGGTAACAGAGCGAAAAAAAATCAAAAAAAGTTTTGTTTTAGAAAATTTTTGCGTTTTAAATGTTTGAATTGGCCATAATTTAATCTCTTGGTGTTCAGTTAAATTTTTGAGTCCAGATTCTGAAAAAACATGAAATTTTACTTCGGAATATGTACAAATGATTTTAGCTCCAATTACATGGAAAATAATCGCGTTGAAAGTTTACTAAAAAAACGGTACAGTTCGGCGTTTCCCAAAAAATAAACGCAAAACTATTAATAAATTCGAATTATAAGAAGATATGAAAAATTTCACCTGTACATAAGATAAATATGAAAATAATGAGAAAATTGTATATGTAAGGAATTTCATAATGTTTTACTTTATTACAGCATCCAAACGGTCACAACTAGTGACATATCCCGGCGAGTTTTCCTTCAACTGCAAGCGCATGTGAGGTAACAAATTTAACTTTCAATATCTTTATTATTAACATTTCACATATGTCTTATCGCTAGTATAAGCGCATGTGACGTTGCCTTTCTCATTGATATTCTCATTTTTATTCTACTTCGATTCATCCCGTTTATCTGGTTGTACTTACTGTCATCCAGCTCGTTGATTTGATCCTTCAGTTTTTTAATTTGATCATATAGATCATCAACATTAATTTTCCTTTTAACCATTTTTACTTATCACTTTTTACAGTACACGAAACACAGTCACTCACACGACTTACTTCTTCCGCGCAGCGAAAAGGAATGACGTATGGGTCCGGGACTCCACATGAGAGAGGTTCATGGTGTGTCGTTATCGGACCAAGATTTTTGTTTCACGCTAAACACGCTGCGACTTCACCCAGTGGAAGGGATACTACAAACTAATCTCGAGAACGAGACGATTGAAATATAATTTGCGTAAGGCAGCCGGAGCCAATCATCCGGGCCGTATCAGGATATTCTACACTTGCGGATCAACGCCTGACCGGCCTGGCGTAGTTTCCTGCATTGCAGCCAGCACGAGTGATACATATCCAAGTAATTAGTGAACTGATATACATTTTTTTTTTATAAACAAGTTGAAGCCACATGAACATTCTCCTACTTTGATGTGCTATTTTTAGGTAAATGTTCACTATAAATAATTTTTGGAGCTACATTTTCTCCTATTATAATCATTTCGGAGCTAAATTCTAACCTCACTTTCAGGAAAATTCGGAGCAGAAATATGGATAAAAAGGATAAACGACGAATCAAGAATAGATTTAGAGCACGTATTTGTAAGGCAAAAAAGAAAAGTGAAATAACTGACCCATCTTCTAGCTCTGACGACAATGCAGAGTGTGAAAATATCCATCAAGTTTCAAAAAAAATTCTTCACCAAGAAAACCAGAACATTAATTCATCAGATCAGAAAAATTCGTTCAAATTCATGTAATAATTTTCTGATATTACAACACAAAATTCATCGCTTCCACATAGAAAAATCACCCGAGACCTTCAATGTAAAAGCTGTTTTATGAAAGTAATATCTGAATGTAATGTGTTTATGTATGTTTTTCCGTTACACGACCAATGAAAGATTTACGAGTATTATAATTTGTTATCAATCAATTAATTGGTTATAATATCTCTTACCGCCTTTATAAAATTCGCGCCTATCTGACCAGTCACGTAATCTTAGGCATTTCTAACCTCCTTTGCGCATACAAAAGTTTTGTGTATTGGTATCAATGGACGTATGTATGTAGCTTCCATTTTCTCATCAACTCTCACTTTGCCGCCATCCATCTTTCTGAGTGGAATCAAATTTTTCAGTAGGAGAGAAATGGGCAGTAAGTATTAAATAATACTTTTTTTACAATATTTTTCATTGTTACGATCTTTTATAATAATTTTTGTTCGTATCGAAACTATTAAAAATTCAAGATTGCTTGGAAAATTAAAATTAACCTGCCGAATGAGTATTCGAGCGACATAACCTTATTCCTTCTAACAAACTAATCCATAAGCATAAAATATGATGCAAAAAATAAAACAAATGGAACTAATTGCATTTTCTTGAATCTCGGTTTGTTGCAAAGAGTCAATAGAAAATGCCGTCTATAAATGTACCAATAACATTCGACGTAAAACTAATTAAACGTTTGGTTATGTCGCTGATACAAGTTTCTGGGTGGAACCTCAATTTTGAGTGATGCCATAGATTTTTTACTTATAGGATAATTTTAATTGAAAATGTTGTGTATTCTAATAAGGATATATAAAATTTTCATGATTCTATAACATTTCATGAATGTATTGTTTTCAGAAGGAGGTAAGAAAACTGGAGGTCGTGGACCAAGCAATGATTCGTCCCATACGCGAGGCCGAGGGCGAGGCCTAAGTGAAAACAGAGCGCCACCACCCAGTGTGGGACAGAAAACCACCGATAAAGCAGAAGAAAACGAAGGCTCATCTGGAAACCAAACGTCTCTGGGAAAAAACGAAGTCGAGGTTCATTCTGCGGGACAAAATCAAGCCAAGGCAAGTGATGGGGATCATACCGGAAAAAATGATGCAGACGTTGTGCTGAAGCATCAGCAGTCCCCACCATGGCTACCGTTTTTCCCGTCATGGCCGCAGCACATGCCACCATGGTCTCAGTGGCCGCAAGCAACTCATCAGTGGGCACAGCGATCGGCAACAAACACCGCACATCTGGTGCCCTCAAACCAGGTGGAACGAGAGCAGTATTCGCAGCCACCACCAACAGTCACCACCAATAGCGCGCAGCTGTTGCCTCCAACAATTCAGGTGGGGCAACAGCAATATTCGCAGCCACCACCAACAGCCACCACCAATAGCGCGCAGCTGTTGCCTCCAACAAATCAGGTGGAGCAACAGCGATATCCGCAGCCACCACCAACAGCCACCACCAATAGCGCGAAGCTGTTATCTCCAACAAATCAGATAGAGCAACAGCAATATCAGCAGCCACCATCAAATCAGATGGTACAACAGTGGCCACAGCAGTCACAATACAATAGCGCACAGCAACCGTTAGGCTATGAGCCATCAAATTGGCCATATAAAACACGAAGAACTACAGGTGGGCTAAGCCGAGGACGAGGCCGGGGTAGGAGTCAGTGGCGTGAAAACACCGAAACACTGGAACAGCGTATCGTCAAACAAGCTGTACAAGCTGCACTAGCGCACGTACAGGCGACCCAAACACCGGCCCAACAGTCCTTGCTACCGTTACCTAAATCAAACTGTTGTCCATGTAGCTACCTCTATTGCAACAGTTGCATTTTTAAAAGATGATCTTTGTTCGAATTATTATTATGAATTATAAATTGAAATTATTATGATGAATTGTGAATTGAAATTATTATTATGAATTCTGAATAAAAATATATCTTTACTTAATCAGAAGTTTATAATTTTCGAAAGAAACATTAGTATATCATTAAACAAGATTATTTGGTAATTACATCAGTGTATGACATGTAAAATAATAATTCATCAGTCGTTCTTGAAATGTCGATAAGTTCTACCAGCCCTTCAAAATTGTCAAGAATAATTGTTTCACCAATTTCTCAAATTTGTTTCTCCAATGTTGATTGAAGAAAGCAATGTTTGTATTTTTCTAAACGTTTAAATTTTTTGTTACGGAGAATATAGTTCACGAACAAAAATATAATAGAACGATTTACATTCGAAATCGTTCAAAGATTATAAAGTCATTGTTTCAAAATCAAGAACTATTTCAATACTAAATTATTGCTTCATTTGTTGATAACAATAGACTCGAGCTTCTTCAAGTATCGTACCCTAGAAAAACGAGTAGAGCCATTTTGTATACAACTGGGTTTATAAATTATCCACGAAGTTCAGGTGATGTGTTGAGACTGCCAAAAGAAATTGCGGCCTCATGGTAGAGATCGCACCACGCATACCACATTTTGGTTCATTCGACACCACCGTTATTTAAACGCCCCAAGAATACTGATAATTTACCAAAGCGTCATTTAAATTCCGTAGACTATGGAGATATACGTTCATCCCGAGGACTACTACGCGTATTATGGCTTCGTAACGAACAAATGCCATGCAATTGCTTTTGGAAAATTGATGGACTAATGTACCAAACTCGAGTTATTTTGGTTATTCTTTACCAGCAAGGACTTCTACAATGTTCCTTGTTTGTAACCTTGCATGGAAATTGAATAGACTATTGCTTTGAATTTTCTCTTTGATAAAGGACAAAATTCATATTTTTCGGAACTGTGTCATTTCTTGACTCGTATTTCTAATTTTCACGATACAATATTGTGAGCTTAGCTGATTTGTAATCGGTCATAGTTCACGGAATACTCATTCGAAATCAAGAATTCGTTTCCTAGTACGTTGTTGCTCAAATTGTTTGTGAAAATTGACTCGAGCTTCTCCGACTGTTCAAAAATAGTATATTGTATATAGTGAAATACGGGTTGAATAATCGCTGGTGAAACTGGGATGGGCTGCAAAGTTCAGGCCTTGAGTCGAAAGTGCGTTGAGTATTCTCCGGCTGCGCCTCATGGAGGAAATCGCACCACGCATACCACATTCTGGCGCATTCGTCACCACGGTCGGTTATACGATTCTAGAAGACTCCGAATGTAACGACGCGCTTCCAGATTTGGATAACTATGATGAGGTGTATTTTTACCAGTGATTTTCATGCTTTTCATTCCACCCTAACGAAAAAATTACAGGCAATTATTATTAAAAAATTTATATACCAATGTCCCAATTTACATTACTTTACCAGCAAACAACTCCGCGTTGTTCTTTGTTTTCAAACTTTCATTGAAATTTGAGTAACGTGTGCTCATAATTTTTTTTTCAAAATTATAGTGTGAATGACATTATTCATATTTTTCTGAATTTTTTCTTCTATTGACTCGAGTTTACGCGTCTATACGCAAAAATAATAAAATTTTTGAGTATTCGGAATCAGATACGGTTCACAAAAAGACGATATCAAGTCCAAAATTGTTTCGCCAGCACTTTGTTGCTTCAATTGTTAATAACAATTGTCTCGAGCTTCTCCGATTTTTTTTTATGAAATACGGGTTGTATGATTTTGGGTGAAACTGGAATGGGACGTGAAGTTCCGGTCTTGAGTCGGAAGGGCGTTGAGAATACTCCGGCTTCGCCTCATGGAGGAAATCGCACCACGCATACCACGTTCTGGGGCATTCGTCACCACGGTCGGTTATACGATTCTAGAAGACTCCGAATGTAACGACGCGCTTTCAGACTTGGATAACCATGATGAGGTGCGTTTTTACCAGTGATTTTCACGCTTTTCATGGCACCCTAACGAACAAATTACAGCTAATTGTTATTAAAAAATTGATATACTAATGTCCCAATTTACAGTACTTTACCTGCAAACAACTCCGCGATGTTCTTTGTTTTCTATTTTTTATTGAAATGTAAGTGACGTGTGCTCATAATTTTTTTCCAGAATTACAGTGTAAACGACAAAATTGATATTTTTCGAAACTTTGGAATTTTTCGTCTCCAAATTTTGCGTCATTACGCAAAATAATACTGAAATTCATATATTCGAAATCGGACATGGTTCAAGGAATCACAATTTGAAATTCAAATTTTATCCGCCATCACTTTGTTGCTTCAATGGTTAATAACAATTGACACGAGCTTCTCTGATTCTTTTTCACGAAATACGGGTTGTATAATTTTGGGTAAAACTGGAATGGGCCGTAAAGTTGAGGCCTTGAGTCGAAAGTGCGTTGAGTATTCTCCGGCTGCGCCTCATGGAGGAAATCGCACCACGCATACCACGTTCTGGGGCATTCGTCACCACGGTCGGTTATACGATTCTAGAAGACTCCGAATGTAACGACGCGCTTTCAGATTTGGATAACCATGATGAGGTGCGTTTTTGCCAGTGATTTTCACGCTTTTCATGGCACCCTAACGAACAAATTACAGCCAATTGTTATTAACAAATTGATATACTAATGTCCGAATTAACAGTAGTTTACCAGCAAACAACTCCTCGATGTTCATTGTTTTCTAACTTTCATTGAAATTGAAGTGACGTGTGCTCATAATTTTTTTCCAGAATTACAGTGTAAACGACAAAATTGATATTTTTCGAAACTTTGGAATTTTTCGTCTCCAAATTTTGCGTCATTACGCAAAAATAATACTGAAATTCATATATTCGAAATCGGACATGGTTCAAGGAATCACAATTTGAAATTCAAATTTTATCCGCCATCACTTTGTTGCTTCAATGGTTAATAACAATTGACACGAGCTTCTCTGATTTTTTTTCACGAAATACGGGTTGTATAATTTTGGGTAAAACTGGAATGGGCCGTAAAGTTGAGGCCTTGAGTCGAAAGTGCGTTGAGTATTCTCCGGCTGCGCCTCATGGAGGAAATCGCACCACGCATACCACGTTCTGGCGCATTCGTCACCACGGTCGGTTATACGATTCTAGAAGACTCCGAATGTAACGACGCGCTTTCAGATTTGGATAACCATGATGAGGTGCGTTTTTGCCAGTGATTTTCACGCTTTTCATGGCACCCTAACGAACAAATTACAGCCAATTGTTATTAACAAATTGATATACTAATGTCCGAATTAACAGTAGTTTACCAGCAAACAACTCCTCGATGTTCATTGTTTTCTAACTTTCATTGAAATTGAAGTGACGTGTGCTCATAATTTTTTTCCAGAATTACAGTGTAAACGACAAAATTGATATTTTTCGAAACTTTGGAATTTTTCGTCTCCAAATTTTGCGTCATTACGCAAAAATAATACTGAAATTCATATATTCGAAATCGGACATGGTTCAAGGAATCACAATTTGAAATTCAAATTTTATCCGCCATCACTTTGTTGCTTCAATGGTTAATAACAATTGACACGAGCTTCTCTGATTTTTTTTCACGAAATACGGGTTGTATGATTTTGGGTGAAACTGGAATGGGACCGTAAAGTTGAGGTCTTGAGTCGAAAGGCGTTGAAATTCTCCGGCTGCGCCTCATGGAGGAAATCGCACCACGCATACCACGTTCTGGCGCATTCGTCACCACGGTCGGTTATACGATTCTAGAAGACTCCGAATGTAACGACGCGCTTTCAGATTTGGATAACCATGATGAGGTGCGTTTTTACCAGTGATTTTCACGCTTTTCATGGCACCCTAACGAACAAATTACAGCCAATTGTTATTTAAAAAATTGATATACTAATGTCCAATTTACAGTACTTTACCTGCAAACAACTCCTCGATGTTCATTGTTTTCTAACTTTCATTGAAATGTGAAGTGACGTGTGCTCATAATTTTTTTTCCAGAATTACAGTGTAAACGACAAAATTGATATTTTTCGAAACTTTGGAATTTTTCGTCTCCAAATTTTGCGTCATTACGCAAAATAATACTGAAATTCATATATTCGAAATCGGACATGGTTCAAGGAATCACAATTTGAAATTCAAATTTTATCCGCCATCACTTTGTTGCTTCAATGGTTAATAACAATTGACACGAGCTTCTCTGATTTTTTTTCACGAAATACGGGTTGTATAATTTTGGGTAAAACTGGAATGGGCCGTAAAAGTTGAGGCCTTGAGTCGAAAGTGCGTTGAGTATTCTCCGGCTTGCGCCTCATGGAGGAAATCGCACCACGCATACCACGTTCTGGGGCATTCGTCACCACGGTCGGTTATACGATTCTAGAAGACTCCGAATGTAACGACGCGCTTTCAGATTTGGATAACCATGATGAGGTGCGTTTTTGCCAGTGATTTTCACGCTTTTCATGGCACCCTAACGAACAAATTACAGCCAATTGTTATTAACAAATTGATATACTAATGTCCGAATTAACAGTAGTTTACCAGCAAACAACTCCTCGATGTTCATTGTTTTCTAACTTTCATTGAAATTGAAGTGACGTGTGCTCATAATTTTTTTTCCAGAATTACAGTGTAAACGACAAAATTGATATTTTTCGAAACTTTGGAATTTTTCGTCTCCAAATTTTGCGTCATTACGCAAAAATAATACTGAAATTCATATATTCGAAATCGGACATGGTTCAAGGAATCACAATTTGAAATTCAAATTTTATCCGCCATCACTTTGTTGCTTCAATGGTTAATAACAATTGTCTCGAGCTTCTCCGATTTTTTTTTATGAAATACGGGTTGTATGATTTTGGGTGAAACTGGAATGGACGTGAAGTTCCGGCCTTGAGTCGGAAGGGCGTTGAGAATACTCCGGCTTCGCCTCATGGAGGAAATCGCACCACGCATACCACGTTCTGGGGCATTCGTCACCACGGTCGGTTATACGATTCTAGAAGACTCCGAATGTAACGACGCGCTTTCAGACTTGGATAACCATGATGAGGTGCGTTTTTACCAGTGATTTTCACGCTTTTCATGGCACCCTAACGAACAAATTACAGCTAATTGTTATTAAAAAATTGATATACTAATGTCCCAATTTACAGTACTTTACCTGCAAACAACTCCGCGATGTTCTTTGTTTTCTATTTTTCATTGAAATGTAAGTGACGTGTGCTCATAATTTTTTTCCAGAATTACAGTGTAAACGACAAAATTGATATTTTTCGAAACTTTGGAATTTTTCGTCTCCAAATTTTCGCGTCATACGCAAAAATAATACTGAAATTCATATATTCGAAATCGGACATGGTTCAAGGAATCACAATTTGAAATTCAAATTTTATCCGCCATCACTTTGTTGCTTCAATGGTTAATAACAATTGACACGAGCTTCTCTGATTTTTTTTTCACGAAATACGGGTTGTATAATTTTGGGTAAAACTGGAATGGGCCGTAAAGTTGAGGCCTTGAGTCGAAAGTGCGTTGAGTATTCTCCGGCTGCGCCTCATGGAGGAAATCGCACCACGCATACCACGTTCTGGGGCATTCGTCACCACGGTCGGTTATACGATTCTAGAAGACTCCGAATGTAACGACGCGCTTTCAGATTTGGATAACCATGATGAGGTGCGTTTTTGCCAGTGATTTTCACGCTTTTCATGGCACCCTAACGAACAAATTACAGCCAATTGTTATTAACAAATTGATATACTAATGTCCGAATTAACAGTAGTTTACCAGCAAACAACTCCTCGATGTTCATTGTTTTCTAACTTTCATTGAAATTGAAGTGACGTGTGCTCATAATTTTTTTCCAGAATTACAGTGTAAACGACAAAATTGATATTTTTCGAAACTTTGGAATTTTTCGTCTCCAAATTTTGCGTCATTACGCAAAAATAATACTGAAATTCATATATTCGAAATCGGACATGGTTCAAGGAATCACAATTTGAAATTCAAATTTTATCCGCCATCACTTTGTTGCTTCAATGGTTAATAACAATTGACACGAGCTTCTCTGATTTTTTTTCACGAAATACGGGTTGTATAATTTTGGGTAAAACTGGAATGGGCCGTAAAGTTGAGGCCTTGAGTCGAAAGTGCGTTGAGTATTCTCCGGCTGCGCCTCATGGAGGAAATCGCACCACGCATACCACGTTCTGGCGCATTCGTCACCACGGTCGGTTATACGATTCTAGAAGACTCCGAATGTAACGACGCGCTTTCAGATTTGGATAACCATGATGAGGTGCGTTTTTGCCAGTGATTTTCACGCTTTTCATGGCACCCTAACGAACAAATTACAGCCAATTGTTATTAACAAATTGATATACTAATGTCCGAATTAACAGTAGTTTACCAGCAAACAACTCCTCGATGTTCATTGTTTTCTAACTTTCATTGAAATTGAAGTGACGTGTGCTCATAATTTTTTTCCAGAATTACAGTGTAAACGACAAAATTGATATTTTTCGAAACTTTGGAATTTTTCGTCTCCAAATTTTGCGTCATTACGCAAAAATAATACTGAAATTCATATATTCGAAATCGGACATGGTTCAAGGAATCACAATTTGAAATTCAAATTTTATCCGCCATCACTTTGTTGCTTCAATGGTTAATAACAATTGACACGAGCTTCTCTGATTTTTTTTCACGAAATACGGGTTGTATAATTTTGGGTAAAACTGGAATGGGCCGTAAAGTTGAGGCCTTGAGTCGAAAGTGCGTTGAGTATTCTCCGGCTGCGCCTCATGGAGGAAATCGCACCACGCATACCACGTTCTGGCGCATTCGTCACCACGGTCGGTTATACGATTCTAGAAGACTCCGAATGTAACGACGCGCTTTCAGATTTGGATAACCATGATGAGGTGCGTTTTTGCCAGTGATTTTTACGCTTTTCATGGCACCCTAACGAACAAATTACAGCCAATTGTTATTAACAAATTGATATACTAATGTCCGAATTAACAGTAGTTTACCAGCAAACAACTCCTCGATGTTCATTGTTTTCTAACTTTCATTGAAATTGAAGTGACGTGTGCTCATAATTTTTTTCCAGAATTACAGTGTAAACGACAAAATTGATATTTTTCGAAACTTTGGAATTTTTCGTCTCCAAATTTTGCGTCATTACGCAAAAATAATACTGAAATTCATATATTTGAAATCGGACATGGTTCAAGGAATCACAATTTGAAATTCAAAATTTATCCGCCATCACTTTGTTGCTTCAATGGTTAATAACAATTGACACGAGCTTCTCTGATTTTTTTTCACGAAATACGGGTTGTATAATTTTGGGTAAAACTGGAATGGGCCGTAAAGTTGAGGCCTTGAGTCGAAAGTGTGTTGAGTATTCTCCGGCTGCGCCTCATGGAGGAAATCGCACCACGCATACCACGTTCTGGCGCATTCGTCACCACCGTCGGTCATATATTTCTAGAAGACTGAGAATGTAACGACTCGCTTTTAGATTTCAATAACTATGAAGAGGCGGAAGAACGAAACGATTTGCGAATACTTTCTTTTGTAAATTGTACCTTTGTGTGCAGTTACATCGTTCAGGACTCATACAGATGAATTGTGACCGCACTCTGCTAACCTAACCTTTCGCGGTAGCAGACACTGCGACATCGCCACGCAGTTTTTTGCCGTATAGGTAATCGGAATGAGACTTTTTAATCGTTAAAACGCTGCAGTGTGCTACCAAAAGGGTTTGAAAGTTACTATTTTCTTGTCAACTGTGAGAAATTCATCATGGGAGAAAAGAAAAGAAAAAACAGGCCGCCTCCGTCAAAGAAGTATAGCCGGAGGAGGGCTATCGCAAAAAGGTTAGTTGTAGAAAACAAGAACCCATTCACGAGTAACTTTTATACATCCTTATTTAACGCAACATGAAAATATGCTAATGAAGCCTTGGGAATGATTTTGTAGAACATAATTCTAATGTGTGAAAGAGTAGGGTTAAGATCGTGATTTGAGGAAAGCTGAAGGTTCATGATAATTTGAGGTTATTTTTAGATATTGGGCTACCTTTCGAAAAAGAATTGAACGAAATGAGATAAGGACAGTATTGCGTAAAACTGAAATCACAACGCTACAACTTTTAACGAAATAAACATACGTACTATTCTCTTTCACCGTGAAGTCTATAAATAAAGCAAAATAATACTTATGTAGTTGATAAAAGTTATCTATGACCCTGATATTTGGGATAAATGAATTTTGTCTTTATCGCACTGTAATTGGTAAATTATTGGAATCTGATTTCTATATTGAGTCGAATACACTCTTGCGTGAGTAGAATATATGCATGACTGATTGAATATAAAAATGTGTAGTTTTTAAATATGTATCAAAATCAAGTGGATAATAGGTATATATTAGATACATATCTCATGCATTCGTTGGTTTCAAGCGCAGTCGAACGATAATAGTCTCAGCTAACTGACCTGTGGGAAAAGTAAAAGCGAGCAAAACTATTCATACATGAACTCATAAAGTTTGGATAGAATTGTATGAACTTCGATGTTCGGTGAAAGTACATGTAAAATCAATAGTTCTCATTTACATTGCCAATTTCCAAAAATAGAAACGGTATTGGAATTGAAAAATATAGTTTCTTCACTCGATGGACGGAGTAGAAGAGAGAGTAGGAGAGGAGAGAGAGAGAGCGAGAGAGAGAGAGAGAGAGAGAGAGAGGGAGCAGGTTGTAGAGAAGCAAGGGATTCCCCATAAGACTAGCGATTCTGTAGCCCATGTAAGTTACCTACAACACGAACGCACACCTATACACGCGCGCGCGCGCACACACACATACACACACACACACACACACACACACACACATGCTAAAAAAACTATTCACCGAGTTTCCGAGTACATCATCAAGCGATTCCATGATGTTCTTTGCTTTTACTCTTATATGAAGAAGTAGTAATTGTCAATTTCTATCAATTTTGTGGACAGATATCTATTATGAATGACCAAATTCATGATTTTCTGGACGTTCTCACTTTTTTACTCGTACAATTGGACTTAGACGGAAAAAAATTCTGAATAAACTTGTTCCATCCGGAATCGATAACACTTCAGTGAAAAATGTTTTGAGAATCAGAAATTCTACTATAATTTTGTTGCTTCAATTGTTTATAGTTGGCAGGAGCTCGTCAGAGTATCCTTCCGTCGGGGTACGGTATTTTTCTCTCTGGTGATAGCAGAAATATTACTAAATGTTTTGGATTCGGAATCGGTCGTAGTTCACGGAATACTAATTGGAAATCCAAAATACGTTTAACAGTACGTTCATACCTAAACTGTATATAAAATATGACTCAAACTTTTTCGACTGTCCTTTCGAAATACACGTTGAATGGACGTGGTTGGAACTGGGAAGGGCCCCAAAATTTAGGTTTTCTGTTGAATGTTCGTTGAGATGTCTTTGGTTTCGCCTCATGGAGAAAATCGCACCACGCATACCACGTTCAGGCGCATTCGTCACCACCGACGGTCATATGTTTTTAGAAGACAGAGAATGTAACGACGCGCTTTCAGATTTGGATAACCATGATGAGGTGTGTTTCTACCAGTGATTTTCATGCTTTTCATTCCACCCTAACGAAAAAATTACAGGCAATTATTATTAAAAAATTTATATACCAATGTCCCAATTTACATTATTTTACCAGCAAATAACTCCGCGTTGTTCTTTGTTTTCAAACTTTCATTGAAATTTGAGTAACGTGTGCTCATAATTTTTTTTTCAAAATTATAGTGTGAATGGCATTATTGATATTTTTCTGAATTTTTTCTTCTATTGACTCGAGTTTACGCGTCTATACGCAAAAATAATAAAATTTTTGAGTATTCGGAATCAGATACGGTTCACAAAAAGACGATATCAAGTCCAAAATTGTTTCGCCAGCACTTTGTTGCTTCAATTGTTAATAACAATTGTCTCGAGCTTCTCCGATTTTTTTTTACGAAATACGGGTTGTATGATTTTGGGTGAGACTGGAATGCGACGTGAAGTTCCGGCCTTGAGTCGGAAGGGCGTTGAGAATACTCCGGCTTCGCCTCATGGAGGAAATCGCACCATGCATACCACGTTCTGGCGCATTCGTCACCACGGTCGGTTATACGATTCTAGAAGACTCCGAATGTAACGACGCGCTTTCAGACTTGGATAACCATGATGAGGTGCGTTTTTACCAGTGATATTCACGTTCTTTATGGAACCCTAACGAACAAATTACAGCTAATTGTTATTAAAAAATGTATATACTAGTGTCCCAATTTACAGTACTTTACCAGCAAACAACTCATCGATGTCCTTTGTTCCCAAACTTTTGTTAAAATTTAAGTGACGTGTGCTCATAATTTTTTTTCAAAATTATGGTGTGAATGACAAAATTTATATTTTTCGAAACTTTGGAATTTATAGTATCCTGTTTAACAATCGCATTCGAATTATTTTTTGTTTATGACATGTATGCAATTTTCTTAAAAGTTTTTCTGTCAATTTCCATTGAAAATGCCAAAATTTTCATTTTTTGATACTTTTCAATTTTTCTACCATGTAGAATAAAGTTGTTACTCAAAGTATATTTAAACATCTTCGATTCGAAATCGATCACTCATGACAAGATGATTTTTCCAACATACAAATCTTTTATTATTTATTTCTGCACTTTGTTGCCTATTCTGTTCATAACAATTGACTTGAGTTCTTTTGAGTAGTATACTCTTTCAAATCGCTCCAAATTATCGATCACGGTGCCATGACTGAAATTTGTATGGTTTCCGCGTATATTTAGTTTATCTTTAACTTTTCATAACAGATATAAACACAGCTCAGTTTTCCAACTACAAATCTAACCCTTCCACTTTAGTGTTAGGCAAGTGTTTTATTATAAATAAATCTTAAGCTATGACATGATTCATGCTGATTAGATTCAAAGCTTTGTAGTTGCAAATTATCATTAGTAATAGCATTGTATCAGGAAATAATGTGCATGTTCCGAGATTGGTTCGTTCCCAAAACTTCAGTTGCACATTTTTGTATCAATGAGGTTTATTCTTCCTGACGTTTGAATGACTCAAATATTTTTAGACAGATCAAATAGTAAATCAATCATTCCGAGATTCTGAAGAATTATTTCATAATATTTCAGGCGACAAGAGAACCAGAATTTTAAAGAAGATTTGAAATTAGCTAAGGATAATTCTTTGCATCCAAAGAATCCTAGCTATGTTTGGAATCAAGATTTTTATGATCTACTTGAATGTCCTTCGGGGTGTGACAGTAGAGATAATATAATTAATGTTTTAAATAATAAAGTTATTCTAGGTGACGTTATGGAGAATGTTTATGAGAATGTATCAATGCCAGTTGTAGAAAATGATTCAATAAATGTAATAGATATTGCTGAAGTCCATGAAAATGATCAAGTTCTGGCTGACGTTATAAGTTTCGAAGAAATGGATGTTACAGATATCCGAAAAGAAAAATCTCTTCAACAATTGAAAGATGTATCCAGTAATATAAATGAAAATATTGAAACAGTTACAGTTAATTCAACAGTACATCAGAACAGTTCAACAGATCCATCATGTATTGTGTATGAAGAACTGAAACTTCGCAACGAGGAAAATAGAAAGTTGAAACTAGAGAAAAAGAAGCTTTTGAAAAATCTTAAAGAAAAATATCAAAAAGTAACGAAAAATAGGTCAAATCAAAAGAAGTTACGAAAGGTAATCAATGCTAAAAGAATTCGTTCGGAACATGTGGGTTCATCTCATTCAAAAACCGATTCTAGTCAACCGAAAATAGATTCAATCCCACCAGTATTGGAGGGTCGTAGAATCGTCGATTTCGATTATATGTTCAAAGAAATGCAGTTGAAACTGCATTCCCACGACGAGAGTGATAAAAATGTTAGTTCGCTACAATATTGGACGCTTGATCGAGAAGTAAAACATTGTGGAGGACTAAGATCGAAGTTTTGTTTTAAATGCAGCAAATGTAATGAAGAATGTTACATCTGGTCTGAAGATGAAACGAAACAAAAAATGAACGTGAATCTAGCTTCTATCTTGGGAATATTAGCTGAAGGTTTAGGTTATGAGCAGGCCCGAGGAATGTTAGCCGTTATGGGCATTCCGTACATTACGGATATTACCTTCAAAAGTGGACAAGTAAAACTACTTGAAGATATAGAGAGAATAGCATTGGCTAAAATGGAAGAAGCCAATGCAGAGGAAGCTAAACTGGCCAAGACAGCTGGTGATGTTGATGAAAATGGTATTCCTTTCATCACAGTAGTAGTCGATGGCTCTTGGTTAAAACGAAGCTATGGCACAAACTATAATTCTCTGTCAGGCTGTGGTGCAATCATCGGTGAACGAACAGGGAAAGTTTTATATGTCGGAATAAAGAATAAATTTTGCCTAACTTGCTGTATGGCAGAAAAGTCATTGAAAGCACCTAAAGAACATAGATGCGCAAAGAACTTTCCAGCATCAGATCCTTCAACATTAATGGAAAGTCGAGCTTTAGTTGATGGTTTTAAAATCAGTTTAGGCCGACATGGGTTGGTATATAAATTTGTGGTTGGAGATGGAGATAGTAGTTTATTCAAACTACTACTCCAAGAAAACCCATATAAGCATTTGAATATAATACCAACGAAAATAGAATGCACAAATCACTTGATGCGTAATTTGTGTAAAAAGATCAGAGAAATTACATCAGAAACAGGTGCAAGAGACAAGGGATGTATCTCGCTCCGTGATACAGTAAGAAAAAGTTCTTTGTTAATACGTGAAGCCGTATTGAATGAAGTCGACCGAGTTGTAGCAAGATCTGGAGAAACGATGGAAAATAAAATAAAAATATTGAGAGATCGCATTCGGTTCATGCCACATCATATATTTGGTGATCATAAAAAATGCAATCAATATGAAATACAGTGCGATCCTAACGTTGAAGAGAAAAATTTGATCAAGGACCTGGAAAAGTTTGGATTGTTACACAAAATTCAGCAACATTTACATCCATTTGAGCCTTCATTCAGAAAGTTTGCTGCATAAGAAGAGTAATAACATTGCTGAATCTTTTGTAACGTACCTATCGGTGTTAGGTGCGTTTTGGCATTTTTTTCACGGTCGCCAGATATACTCACGGTATATCAATATTTTATAAAACATCATCTTTTAAAGAAATTGCCATGTCTCGGATTCATCGAATTAAAGTTGCAGGATTTCGTACAGGACACCCACTTACGTAGATAGTATGTGTGTGTATTAAGATTTGTAAGTGTAAAAATCGTGTATTTGGCATGAAAACACCGGCATTGGGCAATGAACCACAACGCTTGGTTTAACAGCCGTGTCACCTAGCTTGGCCCCTTCCAACGTGTGGTTAGGCCAGCCGGCTAATATGTGTGTGTAATGCACTCAAATGCAGCATCACTTCCTACAAGAGGTTAGATGCTTCGCAAGTGAGTGATTGTAAAACGCTACTGCCAACATGTGGTTAAGCGTCTGTGATTTTAAGATGGTTCGGACTTGGTAAATGATTACGAAAAGATTGATTAAAAATAAAGTTACTCGTATATTGAATACTACGAAAATCTATTTACAAAAATGTTACAATTAACGCGCAAGTATAAGATTCGCGGCCGCTCGCAATACATGATGTTATGTACACGCGGAGACGATCGTATTCCGATACGCGCTCTTCCGATGCTCGCGATAGAATGCCATGATTGAGGACGCGCGGCTCTTTATATAGTCTAACGCACCTTCGCAGGGATTGCGTTAACTCATTTTTTAGCTTACTTATTTGCTGAACGCCGATAAACGTCACAGTGTGCGCCCACGCTTTGTTTCCTTATTTGCCTATAATGGAGACATTTACATTTGCTCTCATAGTTCGTTTTTTATGAGTTTCGCTAAATTCGATAAATTGTTAACTCTAATTATGCATTAACTATTGTTGCTACATACGCGGGTTCGCTGCCTATCAAAGTCTGAGAATAATGCCAATTGCCTAATGTCGAGATATTTTTGTCAAGTTAAATAATTTATAACAATCAACTAATTGTTTATAATTTTTGGATATCCTCATCTATATTTAATAAAAGCTCAACATTAGACAATCAAGACATGAGTTCTCTTAACATACCCGCAAACCGTTTTTCATTTCGTAATAAATCAATGGTACAATTCATGTTAACATAATTAATCAATACATACAAGTACGTGTCGGGCGCGACGCGCTGTTTGATAGTATATGGTCCTTCATATACGTCAAAAAACTTTCCGACTTGTTTTTCCATAGCATTTGATGCGTTGCATGCTCTTAATAGGACTTTATCCGTTATCTGGAATTGGAAATTCTCGTGATGCTTATTATATTTCTGTGCTCGCTGTATCAGTTTTTTGTGAACTTTATCGCGAGTCATATATATTTTCAGCTGTGGATCGATTATCGGGTCTTTATCCAATTTTCCCAAAATCGATCGGGCTTCTCACCGAAATGCAATTCGGTTGGCGTGCATTCAGTGGTTTCATGATGCGTTTCGTTTAAAATGTTGATGATCATAGGAATGCATCGAGCCCATCCTGAATGCTTTTCGGCAAGAAAAGTTCGAAACATTCTTCCCAACTCTCGATGAATGCGTTCAACCACATTGCTTTGCGGGTGTCGCACTGATGAAAATGTCGGCTTTATGCCATTTTCTTCTAACTTTTTTATCCATTTAGGTGAAGCAAACTGACTTCCGTTGTCCATATTGATAGATTTCGGCTTTCCATATTTTGGTATATAGTCCTCGAATATTTTTTTTATTACTGCATGCGTAGTTGCCTTCTTTATCGCGTACACAATTACAAACTTACTAAATGCATCTACTGTCAAGAGGTATCTCACACCACCTGTCGATTTTGGAAGCGGTCCATAAAAGTCAATGGATAACATGTCTCTGGGATTTTCTATTAATATAGGTTTCATTAATGAATGGTATACTTCGTTTTTTGACATGTTTCACATGGGTATATAACATTATGAATGTTTTTTCGCAACTTGATTGCTGTGAAATTTTCACGTATCAAACGTTCTACTTTTTTGCTACCAATATGCCCATATATATGATGCAGTTCTTGAATGAATACTTTCAGTAGGTTATTCGGCAGTATAATTCTGTATTTATTCGTTGCTATAATTTTGTGCAAAAAATCATTCTTCAGAATGTATTTTTTCATAGTCCTTTTGTCGTTTGATTTTAATTTGTTAATTATCTCATGTAGCTGAGCATCTTTTTCTTGCTCGACAGCTAGATTTTTAAATCCTTTCATCAAATCTTTGGATGGTTTCCCAGCTAAAACACCAGCCATCATAATCTCGTCCTCATTCCTCGGACATTCATTGAAGGGTCGACTGAGACAATCCGCCATTTGATTCTTTTTTCCCATGATATACTCAGAATGTATATTATAATCTTGTATACCGAGACACCATCGTCGTAGTCTCGAATTCGAGAATTTGCAAGATTTCAAGAACTTGAGTGCTTCATGGTCCGTGCGCAGTTGAATTTCCTTCGCTCCTCGCAAATAGTCTTTGAGACGATCGATCGACCACACGATGGCGAGTAATTCTCGTTCCGTCGTAAAGTATGCGCGCTCTGCGCTTTTCAATGTTCGGCCGACGCACATCACGATCTCTTCGTCCCCTTGCTCATTTTTTTGAGATAGCACTCCACCAATAGCGTATGCACTAGCGTCGGTGGTTAGTATATATGGTTGGTTGATATCCGGAAATCGCAAGACGATTTCTCGTTCAAAAATTTCTTTTATCGTGACGAAAGCTCGTTCATGTTTGTCCGTCCATATATATTTTTCATTCTTTGCAAGCAACTTGTACAGTGGAACTGTAACGTGCGCATAATTCTTAACAAATTTAGTGTAAAAATTTACGAAGCCCAGAAAACTCTGTAATTCTTGTACGTTCTTTGGCTGAGTACATTGTTTAATTGCTTCTATTTTGCTCACTTCGGTTTCAATACCTTGAGTGGTTAAACAATGTCCCAAGAACTTAACTTTTTGTTTAAAGAATTTAGATTTTGCAAAGCTTACAGTCAATCCATGTGCTGCAAACCTTTCAAATATCATCTGAAGATGTTCCATATGTGTACTGTAATCTTTCGATAATATTAATAAATCATCGACGAATGCCAGTAGAAATTGATAAAAGTCACGTATTACAGTATCCAATCCGCGGATTAACGCCGCACTGCTCGTTTTTATCCCGAATGCTGCAACGCAAAATTCATATACTAATCCATCCACTTTGAATCCTGTGTATTTTCTACTTTCTTCGGCCAGAGGGATTTGCCAGAAACTACTAGTCATATCGATACTATGCAACCAATTTTCATAGCAAGTTTCAAAAAATCTTCGACACCAGGAGGTGATTCATGATCATCGATGAGTCTTTCGTTTAATTTCCTTGCATCCAAACATAATCTAATTGATCCATCCTTTTTTATTACAACAGTAATTGCATTAATATACGGTGTATTTGATCTGCGAATAATACCGAATTTGATCATTTCATCGAGTTTTTCTCTCACTTTTTCTCGATAATTGATCGGTATTCCGTATTGTTTCGCGAAGAATGGGCGTGTATCTTTTAGTTCTAGTTTATGAACATATGAATTAATTAACCCAGGTCTTTTTTGAAATATTTAGCGATTGTTCCATAAAAGAGAAAAGAGTTGAGATCGCTGTGTCTCATCTAATTCATCGCATTCTTCGATTTTCTCAAGAATTTCCTGTCGCGTTATATCAATGTGCGATTCAGTATCTTGAGTCAAATGTGAATATTCTAGTCTGTTACAGAAGTCTTCGTCTTGTGTCGACTCTATCGTAGCGAGTTCGATGATTGAATCTTCTATTTGTAAAGACAATGAATTATATTCTTCTTTGAACAAATACGTATCTACGTATGGAATAACTCCGTCTTTTTGGTCAATTCTTAAATCAATTTCATTCGACCGTGAATCCATAATCATGCCTAGATTTTTATATGAATCATAGCCCAGTATACAATCTTTAATTAGTTTAGGAACAATTATGTATATAATTGATGCAGTAAGATTATCGAAAGTCGTATTGATCATTATTTGGTATTTCAACCGTGCCGATTTTGTGCCAACTGCACCTTTGATTACTTTACCCGCAATTGGTAACATTTTACAATTTTGAAAGTATACACGATTTTTTTCAAAGAATTCTTCGGATATTGCCGATATTTCACTACCAGTATCCACTAAACAGCTTACTTTGCATTTTTCGAGCAGTATTTCGATCTGTGGACATACTTGGTATTGTATATCTTCGCCCGGAGGATTAACGTCGAAATTCAGCGCATCTCGCGGATCTTCCACCATCGTGCATATTTTTAAAGTTTGAGTTGCACTACATTCATTTATTCGTTCATCCGAGCTCTGTAATGCAACTAATTGGCGTTTCCCGAACTCGTTGACGCATTTGTGCATTCGTGGTCAAGCATAATTGATAAGTCTGAAGCTAAGTCTTCGTCACGAATTACTTTGGGCAAATTAACCAACTTTTCGTGCTCGCTCTTCTCCGGCTTCGACTGCTTCTTTTTCTTTTCCGAGTTGGCATTGAGTTGCATCGCACGAACTGTATAATTCGGATTCTGATGACTTTTATTCGTGTATTTTGACTGTTCAGTCGGAGGATTATTATTAGCGCTCTGTTTTTGAGCATACGCCTTTTGACGCTCTGTTTCTTGATCGAATTCAGCCAAGATCTTGAATAACGCATTTTTTTCACATACGCGCTGTCCCAGGATAGCGTAACGTATGTCGCGATGGAAATGATCGCTCAACTTTCTTATCAAATCTTCATCACTATAGTCAGCATCAAGTTCCTTAGCCAAACCAAAAACGTATGTGGCGTAGCTTACTCGAGACAAATTTCTTCTTGGGTCATAGCTACCCAGTTCTATTTTACGCAAGGCATTCCTTTGTAATCGCGAATTCCAATAGCGATCTCGGAATCTTGCCTCAAATTCATCAATATCCGCGATTTCTGCTTCTTGCAAATACCACCACTCACGCGCTTCGCCTTGTAACGCTTGCGAAATTATCATTAACATTTCGGTGGGGTCGGGATTCGTGACGGTTATGTACCTTTTTAATTCTGTTAAGAATTTCACGGGACGTTCGTTTTCGAGTCCTTTGAAATTTGGTACTTCGAAACGCAAATTCCGCGATCTCTCGTGATGTGGCGTATTATTCGGTACCGGTGCTGATCGATTTTTCAGTTCTTCGATCGACTTCGTGAGACGCGTATCTGCTTCTTCTTGACGCTGCGCTGTTTCATTGATGCGTTGAATTAAATCCGCGCATTCTTCATTTTGTTCGTTACGAACAAGGTGACTTTTATGCATTATCGCATTAATGTCGTCTTGAAGAGACTCGCATTTCTCGGCCAATTCTTGCATTTTATCAGATATTTTACGCATATCGCATTGCAGTTCTTCTTTTAATTCTGAGTAAATTTCGTTTTTTAATTGCGCACGAAAACTCTGCATAAGCGTTGAAAATTTCTTTAATTCTTCATCGCTGTTTTTATCGTCGCGCGGCGTTTCGTCGTCATTCTGTTTCCATAAATCTTCGAACGCGTCCGATAATTCTTTATTATTCGCTTTTATGCGCGTGAGTTGATCGGTGAGCGCTTCGATTTGTTCATCAAACCGTACGTGTGTCTTATTGCTATCGGTTACATGTTCTTTTAACTTATTTTCGAACGATTTCTCGGCCTCTTCAAGAAATTGAATTCGATCATCGTGCTGATTAATATCTGAACCAATTTCTTTAACACGAGTATAAACAAGTTTTTCCCATTCGGAACGTTTTAGTGCAGCTCGAGAAATCGCTCTTGAGCCTTTTTCTTTAATCAATTCTTCCTCAAATTCTAAAAATGACTTATCAAGTGCCTTTTCGGCTTCAATTTGAATACGTGTCCGAACCATTGTGTAATGTGTACGTGATTATGTGTATTATTTTACCCGAATTTATAAGTGAGTGTCCTGTCACGGTCGCCAGTTGTAACGTACCTATCGGTGTTAGGTGCGTTTTGGCATTTTTTTCACGGTCGCCAGATATACTCACGGTATATCAATATTTTATAAAACATCATCTTTTAAAGAAATTGCCATGTCTCGGATTCATCGAATTAAAGTTGCAGGATTTCGTACAGGACACCCACTTACGTAGATAGTATGTGTGTGTATTAAGATTTGTAAGTGTAAAAATCGTGTATTTGGCATGAAAACACCGGCATTGGGCAATGAACCACAACGCTTGGTTTAACAGCCGTGTCACCTAGCTTGGCCCCTTCCAACGTGTGGTTAGGCCAGCCGGCTAATATGTGTGTGTAATGCACTCAAATGCAGCATCACTTCCTACAAGAGGTTAGATGCTTCGCAAGTGAGTGATTGTAAAACGCTACTGCCAACATGTGGTTAAGCGTCTGTGATTTTAAGATGGTTCGGACTTGGTAAATGATTACGAAAAGATTGATTAAAAATAAAGTTACTCGTTTATTGAATACTACGAAAATCTATTTACAAAAATGTTACAATTAACGCGCAAGTATAAGATTCGCGGCCGCTCGCAATACATGATGTTATGTACACGCGGAGACGATCGTATTCCGATACGCGCTCTTCCGATGCTCGCGATAGAATGCCATGATTGAGGACGCGCGGCCCTTTATATAGTCTAACGCACCTTCGCAGGGATTGCGTTAACTCGTTTTTTAGCTTACTTATTTGCTGAACGCCGATAAACGTCACAGTGTGCGCCCACACTTTGTTTCCTTATTTGCCTATAATGGAGACATTTACATTTGCTCTCATAGTTCGTTTTTTATGAGTTTCGCTAAACTCGATAAATTGTTAACTCTAATTATGCATTAACTATTGTTGCTACATACGCGGGTTCCAATTGCCTAATGTCGAGATATTTTTGTCAAGTTAAATAATTTATAACAATCAACTAATTGTTTATAATTTTTGGATATCCTCATCTATATTTAATAAAAGCTCAACATTAGACAATCAAGGCATGAGTTCTCTTAACATACCCGCAAACCGTTTTTCATTTCGTAATAAATCAATGGTACAATTCATGTTAACATAATTAATCAATACGCTGTTAACATTGTTTATTCGCGATGTAATAATTCCTTTTTCATATTTCAACTTGTATTTGATTCTGGAGCTCACGTACTAATGTCTATTGTAACGTTTTTGTGAAAAATATAATATAAAAATAATTAACAATAAACAAATTACGTTATTACATGATACGTTACGCTTCATACGCATATCTCCACATAAGGGTCTCAATGTTACTTAGGCAATCTCGAATTTAGCTTGAATCATATTTTTGCACAATAAACTACGCCACGAATGCAGTTAACAGATCGCGTAATTTGTTGACTCGTATAGCGAAGTATCTGGTATGTCTGGATAGTTCGCTCTTTTTCTACTGATCCCGTAATAATGGCGTCTCGAGCCGTATGTTCGCATAATACGATTTTTCATCATTCTACGCATCATTTCATTATCATTTACATTTTCCTATTTTTCGCATACGGTTAGATATATCTATATGTATACGTTTTGAATCTACCCGACGATTCATGTATACCGCGTCACGCGCGTGCAGGCGCATATATGTACGCAATCTTATAACTAATGCTTTCATGCTCCCTTTAATCCATAATTATCCATCATCATTGTACGTTTCATGCTAAGGGATTGAGTTGCCCTTACACTTTCAATAGTATCATTAATAAAGAATGTAGTGGTAAACGCATCAATTATTCTCTTGGTAGCCAGTACAATACAAGAATATATATTGCTGTTCTACAACACAACTCACAACAAGCTTCAATTGATGTATTAAAAGGCATGGGGAAAAACGTTCCAATTTTCCTTGAAAATGTAATTAATAGACGACAATCAAAAGCTGCCACAAAAAGACTAAATAGATTAGAAAATGGAAGAAATAGGAGAGTTGTTCATAGCTCTACAGATAAAAATTATGGACCTCGTTGTGCAAGACCAGACATTTCAAAAGAAGATATGGAGGAACTCCGAAAGCAACATTATGAAAAACTTGAAAAGTACCGAAATGAACGAACAGATATTGAAGAGAAAACCAGAGCTCAGAGTAAATCAGCGTTCTGGTTAGAAGTTAGAAAAAATTTCGTGACGGCTTCCACTTACCACAAAATTTGTCGTAAAAAGGCCTACACATCTTGTGCGAAAACAGTTATAGGTCTTCTTTATTCACCGGCTTTCGAATCAATCGCAACGACGTACGGCCATGAAAGTGAAGAGAAGGCACGGAAAGAAATGTCAGAAATATTAGGAAAAGAAATCCGGATAAACGGTTTATTCATTGATGAAGATGAACCAATATTTGGAGCTTCACCTGATGGATTAATCGATGATGACGGAATCTTTGAGTGTAAGAGTCCTATCCGTGCCCGAGAAATGACACCAGAAGAAGCAATAGAAAAACTATCAGATTATAGATTTATTAATAATAAAACGAATGGTATGAAAAAAACTCATCGTTTTTATTATCAAATCCAAGGGCAATTGCATGTTACAAAACGTAACTATTGCATTTTTGCACTTCGTACAGATAAAGGAATATTCCACATGAGAATTGAACGAGATGATTCATTCTGGAATAATGATATGGCACCTTACTTGAAAGAATTTTATGAAGATTGTTTGCTTCCTGAAATATTAGATAGCAGGTATATGAGGAGTATGCCTATTAGAGATCCACCTCGCATAGAAAAAGCTAAGCTTGAGTTCACGAAGAAAAAGTTATTGAATGAGGAACTAAAATCTATGAAGAAAGCTAAGAAAATGTGCCAAGAAGTAGGGGAAAAATCAGCACCTTGTACAATATCAGGAAATCTGAAAAGACATGAAGTTGTCTCAAAAGTAGTTGAAGCGAAAAGAGCACGTTTAATACAGAAAAAATGTACACGACTACAAAGACTCCAAAAATTACAGAGAAAACCTGATGCAAAGCAAAAGCAGGCTTTTGGTCACAATGACGATGTTGTCTACATTAATACGGAAATTTTAGATGAGCAAGGGACAAAACAAGCTCGGATAAATATTGACAAGGCATTGAATGCTCCAATATCAGAAGCAACGTGTGAAATATTAAATTCTTGTACGTCATGGTTAGAAGATGCACAAATGGATGCATTCCTAGGTGTAATACAAAAGTACAGTGAAAGAACTGATAATGAAATTGGAAAGTTTGAAGTACAGAGTACTACATTCCAAAGATATCCATATTGCGTTGAAGAAGCAAAGACTGAGCAGAGTATTGTACTGTTAGGAGGCAGTGGTCATTGGCGAACGGCCTATTATAATGGATTGTCACTCCAGATTTTTGACTCTTTACGCGATAGTAATGATTATTTACGAGAATTTGAAAGAAAGTATATTTTACTAAGATTTCCAAATATTGACATAAAAGAAGTGATTTTCGAAAGAATCAAGTTTGTACAAGACGATGGTTGTAGTTGCGGAGTATACGCTGCAGCTCTAGCAACTTGTATTGTTCTTGGACAAGATCCTCTGAATGTAATATTTTCTCTAGACAAAATGAAAGTCAGAAATCATTTTTTGCACGTAATAATCAGTAAGGAGCTCTCCATGTTCCCGTGTGACTAATGAGAAGGTATTCAATCTGCCAATCAATAACGGCACTCTTTATCTACTTTTACTTAATTCTTCAAAAATTTATATTACGAACAGCAAAATTATTACATGAGGAGATTGATGATACCGAATCGATATAATTTCAAATACGAATAAAAAGTAGAGAAAATAACGAAAAAACCGCTGCCAAGTGCCTCAGCAGTATGCTTTCTCAAAGTATTGCAATTGAACCTCAATTTGCATTAATCACCACTCTTTGAGAAAGCAAAATGAACCTTTAACTTATTTCCTCCACTCCATAGTAACGGTTGCTATGGTAAATATCCGAGCTTCGGTGTTCTTACTTCTTAGTCGTCAACAGTTCCGAAAATGGACCTCTAACTGACTTTTCCCACTCCATAGTAACGGTTGCTAAGGACGTAAACAACGGTTGCTATGGTAAATGTCGGAGCTTCGACGTTATTACTTCTTAGTCATCAACAGTTCCGAAAATGGACCTCCAACTGATTTTTCACACTCCATAGTAACGGTTGCTAAGGACGTAAACAACGGTTGCTATGGTAAATGTCGGAGCTTCGATGTTCTTACTTCTTAGTCATCAACAGTTCCAAAAATGAACCTCCAACTGACTTTTCCCATTCCCTAGTTACGGTTGCAAGCGATATAAACACCGGTTGCTAGAGACATCAACAATGGTTTATACGGGAAAGGTCTCTTTGATTGTTATAGAATCCCATAAATATACAAACCCAAATGATCATTTATCATGAATTATATGGGAACTTATCGAAAACACGCTAGCAACGGTTGCCATGGAATCAAACAACGGATGTTGCTGAACACCGAACTCGGTTCACATCTGCCGGAGACCGACCTGTGTGCAAAATTTCAGGACGATCGGACCATTCCTTCGAAAATTAACGTACGACAAAAAAAGTCAGTCTGAAGCTGAATTTTGTATCTCCATAGCAACGGTTGCTAGGAGAATAAACAATGGTTGTTCCAAAATGAATGTCTTATCGATTCTCATCGATCGTCGTCGAAAGAATTGGAGACCCATCGTGCATTGATGATGATTTTCGGAGCTTTTATCAAAAACACGTTAGCAACGGTTGCTAGAGAAATAAACAACGGAATTGGCTGAAAATTGAACTCGACCGAGATTTTGCGGCGACTAACCTGTGTGCAAAATTTCAGGACGATCGGACAATTCCTTCGAGAGTTATCGTACGACAAAAAAAAGTGCACGTACGTACATACGTACGTACGTACGTACGTACGTACGTACATACATACAGACATTTTCGGATTTCCATGTTTTTCGACCCGTAGATTACGAAAATCGAGGTCCCGAAGTCCGATTCGGTGGGTCGATTTTTACCCCGTTACAGAGCTTTCTCTTTGAGAAAGCAAAAAATCATTAAACTCTAATTGAAAAAAATACACGTCAAATTTTTAAAGAGTAATCATGAATAGGGAGACGAAAAGAATGTTCTGGGTGCGTCTCATAGAAATGGGCGTTGGAAATGGGGCTCATTTCAAACATATATGAATGTTATTCTGTCAAATCGAACATTGAAAATTCGTAAGCGACTGAATAGTGCATTATGCACCCGAGCGGGGTTAGGTGATTTCGGCACGAAAAACGTTTGCGATCCGAGCGCAGCGAGGGTTGCAAGTTTGCGCGTACCGAAATAGCCTAAATGAGCGAGGTGCATATACTATTTTTCGTACCCCGCGGCAGAAAAGTGACATTCTTTGCAATCGCCAGGACACTAAGTAGGCACTTTGCTGCCGCTAGGACGAAAAAGTTAATCTTTGGCGTTACTTTTCAACACATTCGATGGAAATACCATTCAATGCAGCATCAAAAGCTCGTTTGTGTGAGCACCGCTTCACTCTGCGAAGTGTTCTATTTGACAGGAAAACACGCTTTCATGTATATAATGGTTGACATAATATATTTTATATAGAATATTGAATGATCATCATGTAATTGGAAAACCATTAATTCAAAATTACTGAAACTGTTGACACAATTATACAAGCTTATTCTACTAGTCTTTCTTATCAGCTATCTAAATTTCAATTTATACGTCTATCTTTCTTTGCTATTCTTTCCAAGATATTCAATGGAATTGAATAAGAATATACACTATACTTGAAATAAAAAAAGAGTGTAGAAAAAGTGCATTACGAAGCAAAAATATGAATAAATATCTCTTGCCGTAGATACGATTGCAACGAGAATGAGAGAATATATATATATATATATATATATGTGTATATCCAAACGAGTTCGAGTCGATGCGAGATATCTCGCTATTGGTCAGTTATGTAAATACTTGGTATATTGTTGTAACCCATATCCAGCGACTGATGAAAAATGGCCTCTAATCATAACTCGTTCATCATCAACTCTGAAAGAATATTAAAAACAAAGTATCCTTCTTACAAAATGTATCATAACGATCATTCCAAAAATATGATAAACATTGTTCACTTATCTGACATTCTGTTATTTCTTCATATTGTAGATCGCTGCTAATGACCTGTTTATAACTTCTGTCAAAGATAAAAAATATATATTAGTATTAAATAATCATTTATCACATCCAAATTATTGAAATGTGAGATTGTGTGAAAAAACTCTCACTCCCTGGGCTAGATTCGAACCAGCATAAGGATGCAATATCACTCTTTAATAATTTGAAATGGTGCACTAAGGCCGATAAACAAATATTTATCGTTAAAACTCGTGTATGTGATAATTGTACATTTTAACACTACTAGGGGGGTACCCCCCCTGCTCGCTTCGCTCGCCAACCCCCCGTGTGTTCTTTAGAAATCAATAATTTCAATAATTAGTGTAGTAATAATTAAAAGAAAATTACATTCAAAACAATAAAACTTTAAACTCGAACTTTCGATTTTGTTCGATTGAAAAGAATACTGAACGAACGATTCGAATCAAAATAAAAGATTAATGTCAGCTACATTCATGTTAAACGTTTGTTTTTTAGATAAATAGTGGGTTTAACTTTAGGTTAATAGTGACATGTGCTAGATCATATTTTTTGGTTTGGGTATTCCGCGTGTTCCATTTCAGATTTTCAGCAGCAGATTTTGAGTAAGATTGCAATGGTTGCTAGACACGTAAACAATAGTTGCTATGGGTAAAACGGAGATTTTGTATCCTGTGCAGTTGAAAATACTGGAAACGAAACTTACGTGAATTTTTCTTTCCCTTAGCAACGGTTGCTAGGGCGGTAAACAACGGTTACTGAAAAGCTAATTGGGAAGATTTTGTGTCCTTTGCCATAGAGAATGATGGCAATGGGTCATAAATTGATAGTTTCCAACCTTCGTAATGGTTGCTAGGGAGGTAAAAAACGATTGCTATGGAACAAATATAACAATTTAGTGCCTCTGGCCATCGAATGTGACTTAAAACTGTTTTACCAGCTTCCAAAACAACGGTTGCTAGGGATGTAAATAAACGGTAGTTTCGACGAATAAGTGGATTTATATTGAAAAAAAATTGTCCAAAATAATATTTAGTCCTTTCCTTCTACTGCAGCAACGGTTTCTAGACACGTAAACAATGGTTGCTATGGGTAAAACGGAGATTTTGTATCCTGTGCAGTTGAAAATACTGGAAATGAAACTTACTTTTTCTTTCCCTTGGCAACGGTTGCTAGGGCGTTTAACAACGGTTACTGAGGAGCTAAGTGGGAAGATTTTGTGTCCTTTGCAATCGAAAATTATGGACATGGGTCATAGATTGATCATTTCCAACCTTTGCAATGGTTGCTAGGGAGGTAAGCAACGGTTGCTATGGAGAAAATATAACAATTCAGTTTTCTTGGTCATCGAGTGTAACTTAAAATTGATTTTCCAACTTTCGAAGCAACGGTTGCTAAGGATATCAACAGTGGTTGCTATGGGAAATATCTCATCCGATTCTCTTCGATTCTCATTGATTCTCATCAACTCTCATAGTCCCAATGAGCACTTATGAAGATTCGTGAGATAACACGTTAGGAACGGTTGCTAGGCAAATAAACAACGGATTTTATTGAAAATTGAACTCGGCCTAGGTTTTGCCGCGACTAACCTGTGTGCAAAATTTCAAAAAGATCGGACCATTGCATATTTATTGGAAATAAATAATTTATTCGAAGACACGGGTGGAAAAAGAGGATGGAAAAAAGAGGTGGAGAAAGGGGTGAAAAAAGAGGTGAAAAACCGCTGCCAAGTGCCTTAGCAGTATGCTTTCTCAAAGGGGCTTCAACATCACCCACAAACGCGTGCCAAACCTGTATTTTCACCTTTCCACTAGCGTAGATACTATCATCTATTTTTCAAAAATTACAAAAAAATTATTTAATCAATTCAATTCGTATCTTTGTGACTGTGTAAAGTGTCGTTCTTTTTCAATTGACCAAACTTTGTCGCGACTGTTGATGTCTGCCCGGGCTCTCTTATTATTTGATCAAATGCAACAAAGCAAACTGTTCTAGGTTCTACACGATGCGAGACATTTGGACCTGCATAATTTTTCGATCAGTTCATCTTGTGACTGTCATACGGTTAAATGGCGGTCAAAATCGATCCGCACTGCCCTTAAGTCCGTATTTAGCACACTTGAAGACTCATTTTGATCATTTTCGACGGCAAAAGACACCAAATTTTTCCAATTTTCTCTATAGTACGTTGAAAATACTGGAAACGAAACTTACATAAATTTTATTCCCCATTAGCAACGGTTGCTAGGGTGGTGAACAACGGTTGCTAAGGAGCTAATTGGGAAGATTTTGTTCTTTGCCGTCGAAAATGATGGAAATAGGTCTTAAATTATTAATTTCCAACCTTCATAACGGTTGCTAGGGAAGTAAACAACGGTTGCTATGAAGAAAATAGAACAATTCAGTGTCCTTGGCCATCGAGTGTGACTTAAAACTGATTTTCCGGCTTGCTCCAATGAGCACTCATAAGGATTTGTGAGAAAACACGTTAGAAACGGTTGCTAAGGAAATAACCAACGGATTTTGCTGAAAATTTAACTCGGACTAGATCTTGTCACAACTAACCGGTGTGCAAAATTTCAAAACGATCGGATCATTCCTTCGGGAGTTATCGTGGACGAAATAAACGAAAAAATAGACACCTTAACAACTGTTGCTAAGGAAATAAACAACGGATTTCGCTGAAAATTGAACTCGGCCGAGATTTTGCCGCGACTAACCTGTGTGCAAAATTTCAAGAAGATCGGACCATTTCTTCGAGAGTTATCGTGGACGAAAAAAAACGTTACACACATACATACACACACACACACACACACACACACACATACATACAGACATTTTTGGATTTCCATGTTTTTCGACCCGTAGATTACGAAAATCGAGGTCCCGAGGTCCGATTCGGTGGGTCGATTTTTGCCCCATTACAAAGCTTTCTCTTTGAGAAAGCAAAAGGGGTAAAAAAAGGGGGGAGAAAAGGGGAGCAAGAAAGGGGAGCAAAAAAGGGGAGCCAAAAAGGGGAGCCAAACAGGGGAGCCAAAAAGGGGAGCCAAAAAGGGGAGCCAAAAAGGGGTCGAAAACTTTCACGGCGGCGGCGGTCTGGCTTTTAATATAGAGAGATAGCAAAAGTCGAATTCTAGGCACTCGTGAAGTTTGCCGCCCGAGCAAAGCTAGGCTGGTAAGTTCACAAGTCTAGAAATCATCTACTTTTTTAGTGTTTTATAGTATTTTTTGTCACGAGTGTAGGAAAGTGAGGTTTCATCACCAACTTTTCTATGCAAGTGATAAGTATTGTTTTCATTTTGGTCAATGTTAGTCAGTGACCCCGTTCAACTATTTTCTGTATGTACAGTATGAAGATGAGAGTAGATAAAAGGTATAGATATAGTACTAAAGCAAGTTTATATAAGTTCATAAACTTCATCAGTAAGAGCAATTGTCATCAAAGTATATTAGTATATTATGCACCCGAGCGAGGTTAGGCGATTTCGGCACGAAAATCGTTTGCGATCCGAGCGCAGCGAGGATTGCAAGTTTGCGCGTGCCGAAATAGCCTAGATCCGAGCGAGGTGCATATACTATTATTCGTACCCCGCGGCAGAAAAGTGCCATTCTTTGCAAACGCCAGGACGCAAAGTAGGCACTTTACTGCCGCTGGGACGAAAAAAAAAAAAAAAAAATATATATATATATATATATATATATATATATATGTTGTGGACTGGTGTCTGCTACACTCTACAGTAGTAGTATATATATACATATATATATAGTAACGCGAGAGCTGGAAGTCGTCGAGCTTAATTATTATATTATTATTAGATGATCTCGCATGTACAAACGGTATTATTCGTTTTGATATTTATAAAGGATTCAAGAATGGAGAAAAAGAACATAGTGAAAGTGGACAGAAAGTCGAAGAAAAACATAAAGCAAGCAGTGATCATCATAAATAAGCTACCTGAACTCCAACCTAAATATGACTGTGTAAGTATCATCATCAAACAATTACCACAAAAGGGAACACGATTGGTGTGGATTCTGGAAACCACAAGTTTTTATCTCAAAATCTCAAAATAATAATATAAAATATTATCATGTTAAGAAGTATTGTCGATTCCATTTTTACTTTCTTAACACATGAATTTTGTTCGGTTCGTCATTCGTGAAACACGTGCGTTTGGAACCTTCGATTTCTCTAACTCATCTGCTAAATATTTTCGGTATCTTTCTTCCTCTCGAATCACTTGATTTTTATGGTCTTTTTTTATATTTTTCTAAATTATTATCCTACCTACACACATAACCTTTAAAACATTCCAAGTATAGAATAGTACAAAGTTGTAATAGCCTAACTTGCTTCTGAACTATTTAGAAATTTATTAGAGATACATGCCGTGATACAGCTATATATGTATTCAAAGCTTTCTGGTATGAAATGAACAACCGTTTGATAGTTGCATATTTTATCTTGTAGATCAATGATGCCAGAACTAACTGAACTCGACAAAGCTGCAACGTCAGAGCCAACCAAGGATGAGGCAGCAGCAGTTGACTCTGGAACAGATTCAGATTCTGACGACACAATTACAGAATTAGAAGATGCAGCAACAGGCAGTGGATTGTCAGGAGCAAATGTACCTGGCATTGATATGGTATCTAAGGCTAAACAGAGTCAAGGAGAGAAGAAAGCCAGAAAACTCATGAGCAAGCTTGGTCTGACGCCTGTGAGTCATTTTCAGATATGAATTTACTGCATATCTTTCTTGAAAGCATTGGTCAATTGTTATTGTTCCCATTGCAGGTCCTAGGAGTTAACAGAGTGACGATCAGAAAGTCAAAAAATATCTTGTTCGTCATCAACAAGCCAGATGTACTGAAAAATCCAGCTTCGGATACTTATATTGTTTTTGCAAAGGTGAGCTTCTTCATCATGTTGTATGATTCAATTTATATTTTTGCTTGGAACTGCTCTCATCCGATTCGACTTTTATTTAATTTTTTCTCCATTCTTGAAAACAAATTGATTTTAATTATATTATATATTCTGTGAATGCAGATTGAGGATCCCAGTCAACAAGCACAAGTAGCAGCAGCAGAGAAGTTCAAAGAACCTCCAGTTATTTCAACTGCTGAAACTGGTGGCAGCACAACAGTAAGTTTTACTTGTTAGTAGGCGCTCATTATTGTTGAACATGAAACTATTTTATACCAACTCTTCTTTATTTTAGGTGGTTGCTCCAATACAAGAAGAATCAGAAGATGAAGTCGATGAAACAGGTGTAGAAGATAAAGACATTGATCTGGTCATGAGTCAAGCTAGCGTATCTCGAGGGAAGGCAATCAAAGCATTCAAAAATAATCAGAATGATATCGTCAATGCTATTATGGTGAGTTCCCTCTTTCAATACTCAGGCATATTATTCCTGTAGCAAATAATAACCATGATGATCAACGTGAAGGTTTCGCTAATATATATCACAGTCAGAAATGTATTCATGAAGAAAACCTTGGCAGAATGAAATATAACTTACACTATTTTCTAAATATTCTTTGAATAATTTTTGTGACATGCTAAGAGTTTCGTATTCGATGTGTTACAGGAATTAATGATGTGATGAACCAGCGTTTGAATATTATTAGGATATGCTCGCCACAACTCACAGTGTGAGACATCATTTTATCGTCTGTGAACCAATCATTCACATTTTATGTATCTCATTGCGCCATGGATATGAAGATTGGGATCAGGTGATTTTGAGACTTTGGACCAATGCCTGCCTCATGAAAGAAATGTACATCTATATACATTATAATTTAATTTTTGGTTATTTTGTTCAATCAGAGAAAAGAAAATATCTTCAGAAGAAGTAGTAACAGCATTCATCAACCGATGCAAGGAAGTTAATGGATTACTGAATGCTATCGTTGATGAAAGATTTGAAGAAGCAATTAAAGAAGCGAAAGAAGTTGACAAGATACTGAAAGATGGACTCTTGAGTGAGGAAGAGTTAGAGAAAACTAAGCCTCTTTTTGGTACTCCATTTACAACAAAAGAAAGCAATGAAGCAAAAGGTACATCAATCAATTATGTCATAGAGAATTTGAAACATTTTTTGTAGTTTTGAAACTGTATTGAAAAAGTCATTGAACAATATAACAATATATGTATATCTCACTAGGATTACTTCATTCAATGGGTACTTTGAGTCAAAAAGGTCATCGTTCTATTGAAGATGCTACAGTAATTGAATATGTTAAGAATGCTGGTGCAATAATAATTGCTAAAACAAACATACCAAAGCTAAACCAATGGATCGAATCTAGAAATAAGATTTATAGGCAAACAAGCAACCCTTACAATACAACTTGAACTGTTGGTGGAAGTAGTGGAGGTGATGCAGCCATAGTTGCATTCTTCATACGCCTTGCTCCAAAATTTTTTTAGTATAAATTTGAAGTATCAAGCATCGGTACTCTTATGCGCATGAGCACGAGCGTCATCTCTGACAACAACGTACTACAGTATATATATATATATATATGCCTATAGGCTGTAAGTAAATGGGAGCGTCGCTGCGTCAGAGACTCGGAAGTTGGAGCGGTGTGTGTGGATTGTGGATTGTACTTTTGTTATAAGTACGACCGTGGGCACAGCTGGGCACAGTAACCAGGTAAAAAAAGAGCAAAAATAAAGTTGAGCACAGTGTGCAGTAGAGTGCAATTTTGTTTGTAGGTTATAATTCCCCCTGACCGTTGAAGCCCCTGAGTTGTCCAATGTATTTATCAGGTGAGTTAATTTTAATCTAATAAACCCACAAATTCGTAAATAAAACCAGTTAAAGTGAATAATTCTTTTGTATCATTAGGACAAATGATGAGTGATTCAATTGAGACTTTAGAGATAGAGCATTTTCTCAGTTTTTGAATCAAACGTAATGCTCCAGCACCACAGGAAATAATATTAGGTTATTCACATCATCTGTTACATGCTGCATCACTGGCTTTCAATTTTTGTTCATATCATCAATATAATTTGAGGTAAGAAAATTATCAATTATATTTTGTAGTACGGATGAATTTTTGTGATTCATTTTATGTAATATTAAATGTATATCTTTCAAGGTGTTTTATTATTGGATGAAAGTTCAACCGTGCCATCAATTCTGATTCAGATAGACATTGTTATATTTATTGAAGTGTGACAACTGTGTGATGAAAGCGATGATACTAATGTATTTTTGGTTGTAGTGCCTTATATGTTTCCAACCAAAGATGAAGATGTACCTACTACCATGCAGATTTTAGTATCCGATTTTGCTAAGAGGAATCTATACTATAATATAAAGTTAATCCTCCGGTAATTTTCATGTAAAGAAATTTTTATGAAGGGGTCGATTTGCATGAAAACGGATAAGACGGATCAAAAGGAAATTGCCTGCGCTTTAAGGTATCGTATTGAAATTTTTGAAAAAATCGATGCGTGGGCGTTAAAAATGGGAAAATGCATATTGGGTTTTTTTTCTTAGCCGATAAACTATAGAAAAAAACTACGAAATAATTGTACGATGAAAATTTGGGTCTGACGGATCGATAGATCCTTGGAAGGGCTTCAGTGTTTTATGGTTGAAACTTTGAAAAAATTGATGCGTGGGCGTGAAATATGAAAAAAACTCATTTTAAGCAAAATGTACAAAATTGATCGTTAAAAAAATCGTTCAATCTGCGCCACGATGGAAATTTGAATCAGATAGATCGATAGAGCTC